>DVZL01005358.1:0-12128 GCA_018236625.1 Lasaia peninsularis
GACGACGACCATGCCACATGTCACATCGAGGAACCTAATATTGTCGGCCAAACGTGGATGCAAATGTACCTACATCTGCCGTCGTACCTACATATGGTCGTGACGATATCTATTTTTATTATTTATTCCGTAGATGGTGTAATTTTAAGCTATAAAAAGACAATATTTTCCTGCCTATATTAATTAAACAAATAAGTTTCGTTTTGAAACATTTAATTTTGCCACCCCTCATTTTTGCCACCCCGGGCAATTGCCCCCTACGTCGGGCCCTGAAGTCAGGGCTAAAACTTAGTTAATACTCAAAGCCGGTGACGATAGTTATCTCACAAAATATTACGATCAAAGTCAAATCGTACCTGGTATAATAAAACGGTTATCAATAATATTTATATGGGTTTTAAATATTGGCGGAGATAGTCAGAGACTGGTTTCAACATGAAGGTGTGGTCGGTTCTTTTGTTGGCCTATTTAGTTCATGCCAAAAACGAGCAATATTCTGGGTAAGACACACATTTTTAAGCCATCTTGATCTTTTTGTGTTTGTCAAATCCGTTGCGAGATAGGTATAGAGTATCGAGTGCAATGTGTCACGGTTTCGGAGACTCTTGATAGACCCCATGACCAAATACCTCGTGTATTTGGTCGTGGGATATCAACCTAGGTCTTCCCGGGTACCTACAGCCACCCAGATTCGCGTTGTACATCTATCAATTTCAATCTTTCATCTTTCATCCTTTCCATATGACCGAATCATCGGAGCATGCCCTTCGTCATTTTTACACCAATACTTTCTTTCATCCCACTCTTTCTCTGATCTCACTCTTTAGAACGCGTTCTGTGAGCGTTACTCTACAAACTTTGGGGAGCGGAAGGTATTGGATATACGATGGCTTGCTTTGTCACTGCTATGGGCATACACCTTATCATTTTGTTTGTTGTAGCTCTCCACCACACTAAATTTTTTTTCGTCCGTAAATGTATTTGGCGGTGCTTTTCCTGCGTACCGCTTCAACAAAACGCAGGACCTCTTCAGTCTCATATCCATTAGGCACGCATCCAAGCGACGTTCTGTTTTTTCTGATCTAAGCTCCTAGTCCTAGGTCTTCATTCAACACTCTTTTCACTGTGGTTTTGTCTTCCAAAGTTAAGTCTTCATTGTATCGTATTGTTTAAACGATAAATTAAACTTCTAGTTAAAATCAAATTAATTAATAGGTACGACGAAAATTTGAGTTGGCATGTAATTATTAATAATACGTTTCCATATTATTAATAATACATTAAATTAGAAAAAATATAGGTATGTATTTATTTACATAAAAGATTCTAAATTTAAATTAAGAAGAAACATTTTTGTCGCCAGCATTTTTAATTGATAAGTTTTTATTGTGTGACAGAACTTATGACCCAACTAAATATATTATATATTACCACTGATTTGTTTATTCCTGCACACTATTGTCGTATTCCAGTTTCGAGCCAAGAAAGAAACCATGTATTAGTTCTGATACTATCAAAATCGGAATATATTTTTCAGTTGGAAGTCGTATTACGTGGAACCAACAAGCTATGAACAATTGAAGACCTTAAATGTCATATCGGAGAAGTTTGACCTGGACTTTTGGAGTGATGCAGCTGTCGGTCGTGAGGGTTTGGTGCTGATAAAACCGCAACATCTGGGCGTCGTGGAAGAGTTCCAGAAGTTTGGAATCAAATACAGAATACATGTAGAAGATTTAGAGACGTAAGTATTTTACGTAAAAAAAATCAGTTAAAAAAATATATCGTCACGCCAATATCACGACATACGTGACGGGGTTAGAACCCGGACTTTCGGAATGCTAATCCGAAACGCGTACCACTATGCCGTTGTCATCGAGAATGACTAACAATTAGTTGTGCTCGCGACTTCATCATCGTTTTTACTTAATTATTTTAATTTATGCATTTTTATGATAATACTCTGAAATATAAGTCGCGTAAGCTACTCCTTTCAACTGTCGCAAGTGAAAGTTTGGTCATAATCGGTCCAGCCGTTTTAAGTAATAGGTACTAACATACTTTTACTAAATGCATATTATGTAAGTATGCTCATAAGTTACATATACCAAAATAATATTTTTTAGAATTTTTTTGTCTGTTTGGCCGTTTGTCTGTCTGTCTATTTGTACCCGATAATATTTAAAACGGCCGGACTGATTTTAACTGGACTGTCATTTGCAGACATCTGATGTAATAAGGAACGGCTTAGGCTACTTTTATTTTAGAATTTTATTTGAGAAATGTATACACGGTAGGTATACAACACAATAAATTTACACCTTAAAACTAGAGATATAAAATATAAATAAATGTAATGTAAAATATAAATAAATTTTGCCATGCTTATATCTCCGAAGGGACAGGCAGTGGTATATATGCACCCATGATTAGCCGACGATGTTCGGTCCCATGATGTAACAGGTACAAATCTATCGACACATCGGACGCAGGTCTAATCACAGGCAACCCAGGCAAAACTAACGTTCAAGCACAGATGCTTGTTTCATTCAAACACATAATTACAATTTAACAAATACTCAGCAGTTAAAACATGATATTTATTAGCGTATCATTTAATACGATCGCGGAGCTAGCGGAGATGGATAGGTAAATAATCTGCTCGTAAATTTGACTAAAACACCAGCAGGTTTCACAGTAACACGGGAGATCTGAGGCATTTTGTGACGTTTTAGAACAATATTTTAGAGCGTTTTTAGGCTTTCGTACCCATAGGGTAAAAAATGGAAACTTTACTAAGACTCCCGTGTTGGTTCGGGTTCTCCGTATAGAATAGACGAATTGCCTTCCTACCAGGCAGCTCGCTAATACAGGGTATATATTTTCTTAATTAACCCAGATTTTGACAACTTGATTTCAAACAGTAAGTATTTGTTTCCATATAATATTATGAATTATTATTATGAAGGCTCGCTTTTGTGCTCGAGCGCAGTCGCTGTCCAACTCTGACGTAAGAGGTCCCAGGTTCTACTGCTAGGTAGGGCAACTTGTTCTATAAATTTTCAGTTTATCTGAAAAAACTTAACTTTGCCTGGGATTGGATTCGTGCCCGATATGGCGACGGACTTTCACCACTTTTGTCACATCATGGGACACAATCGCAATGTGTATATGTTTCTCGGCCTACTCTTTAGAGGATGTCGGCGTAACGGTATAAATGAGGGTCGATAAAGTTTGCTGCGTTTATGTGGTTAATCCAGGGTTGAATTAGGGTGGTTAGTTATATCGAGATTAGTGGTTCAACCATTTCCGACGCAATGATCGTATTAAATGATAAGCATTAATAAATTTTGGGTTCCAACTATTGAATATTTACTGAAGTGTAATTAATTGGATTGAACTGCCTTTTACTATTAGTGTACCTACCAGGACAATCGTAAGATTCGACCATAATATGTTAACTGGGTCACACCCAACATGACCACTGGTGGTAGAATAGTGCGCAGTAACTGACCCACAAATCCACCGCTCTATATATTCCTGTGTCGCCGTAATGAAATTGTAGTGTTCCGCTTCGGATAATAGGGTAGCCGATAGATTTAAAGATTAGACCTAGCACCCCGGCCATGCAACAGCGACCACCTACAACATCTATGGTGTCCCGGTTACCTTATCTCTCACCATTAGGAGAGCCGTGTGCTTGTTATCCCTAAAAATGAACACATATTAAAAAGACAATTGATAAAATCAGACGTTACTTTACGGATATTCATCTATAAACAAATATTATAATTATTTTGCAAACTGTCGCCAAAATCAATAGTAAAAAATCAATAATATCGTGCGACTTGATCAAGAAAAAAAAATACCCTCAACTTTCGCCTCGCAACTGAAGCATCTTCAAAAGAACTTGACTACACTCCGTGACTGTACAGCTGGTAGTATCTGTAGTAGTATAAAAAAGTCTTTCCATATTCAAGAAATCTACTGTTTTTACTTCAAAATGAGGTTTTCAATGAGGAGGAATGTATTTTGATGGTAAACGAGTAGACTACGATTATAAAATAGCAATTAAATAGTGAACTGATTTATTGCCACTTTAATTTTTTCAGGCAGTTTGATTTCGAAGAACAACTATTTAAAAACAGGAAATCTGCTGGATCAAGGCGGATCAACAGTATATTATCTTATGAAGAGTATCCTGAACTACGAACGGTAAAGCTTTTTGCACACTTACATAATATAAAAAAAGAAATATTTATTAAATCACACATGACAAAAGAAGCACCAATTAAGAAGTAATTCCACTCAAACAATGCACAAAATAAAATACTAATTATCGTCATGCCTTATCCCAGAAAGGGTAGACAGAAGACAATTAGCAAGCGACCTAAGGTGGCAAGTCCGTCGCCATATTGGACGCATTTCCCGAATTTTCTCAATATGTTTACCTTCACTGTAAGAGCGCTCAGAAAATATTATACTTAAGTTAGAAAAACTCGCAAACATATGACGGAGTTCCAATCTGGACGACCGAAATGTTATTCCGAAGCGCGTGGAGCACTAGGCCACTAATGCTTTGCTAAAAATAAATACTATCAATTGGTAAAAATAATTTACTTATTATCTTAAGGTGGTCATTTAAAGTTCCTTTCTAAAAAATAAGCAAACTATCCCGAAAATCATACCCTTTTTGTAGGGTACTGAACTCAAAGGGAAAGAATGACTTTCATCCAGTGGGAACGGAGTCGCTTCTCGCTATATTTCCCTATGTATGCTTAGCACTAAACTAAACAACTAATTTTAATCGAGTTTTCCTTAATAGATAGACAGTGATTCAAGATAAAAAATAAATATGATTGGACAAATCACACTAACAAATCACTGTGGCATTTGACGTGAACGCTAACCCCTTGACCAACAATGCATTTTATTTTTTGTATATAGCATCTAAAGAAATTGGAGTGCTGAAAAAGATGGGCAATGACATAATATATTAAAGGCGAATCAATTGAGGCTAAATTGTAATCTATAAAAGTAAATAAAATATTAAAATTACGAAATACGTATGTTTACATACAGGGTACTTTACCAAAATAGCATTTTTTGGATTTTTGTCTCACTGTCTGTTTGAAGGTACTTAATCTCTGAAATGGCTAGATCGATTTTGACGGGACTTTTACTGGCAGATAGCTAATTTAATTAGAAACGGCTTAGGCTACTTTTATTTTAGAAATGTGTAAAAAAAACAATTACACAAAAACCCGGACGAAGTCGCAGGCACAGCTGCTAAATGCTGCTAAACCCGTGCGAAGCCGAGGCGTGCAGCTAGTAGAAGGTAATCCTCGACAATACCGAGTCTAGGATGCCAAACAACGAGTCATTCTTGAGAGCTCTTATGTAAATCTTATTTTCTGAACCAGCGACTTCACAAATTAACGCCTCAGGAAACTACTTACTCCGTACATATTATGGTTTTAACTTTATTTAGTTCGAAATGTGGAATTTTGCCTCTGTGGGCGAGTGGTGTCGGTGCCTGACTCTGCCGCATGAGGTCCCAGGTTTGATAAGTTCTTATAAGTTTCTTCTGTTTATCTAAAAACATAATGTCATCTGATTGGATAGGAATAAAAAGAACTAAACTACTAACTACTAGTTAAACGCAACGCAAACGCACGCAAGTATATCGCACCCTTAGTAATATTATAAGGTACCAAGTCCATTTTTTGTAACCTTTGATTTTTAACATTTTTTGACAAAAATCATGTTCTCTACCGATTGAAAAAAAGCTACAATATAGGAATTCCGGTTTTTTAAACGTCACTCATCAAAAAACCTACTTTTTTGAATTGTGCGATACATACCTCCTCCTACTCTTTAGGTTTGAGCGTGCCGATATTTATTTTTTTTATATCTGCCTATTTATATAAATAAATAAATTTGGAGTGTCCGTACGTAATATTAAAATAACCGCTTTTTACTTAGTGCATATCATTACACATTATAAAACAAAGTCACTTTTTTGTCTGTCCCTATGTATGCTTAAATCTTTAAAACTAAGAAACGGATTTTGATGCGTTTTTCTTAGTAGATAGAGTGATTCAAGAGGAAGGTTTTTATATATATAACATATATAGCATACCCGTATAATAATAAACCGGGGCGGGTCACTAGTTTTGTATATTTACAAGGTAATTATATACCAAAACTACTTTTTTGGAATTTTGTCTGTCCGTCCATTTTTTTATGATATGGCGACGGACTTATCACCTGTCACATCATGGTACCTAATATCGTCGAGTAATCGTGGGTGCATAAGCACCTCTGCCTACTCTCACGGGGAAGTGGGCGTGACGGTATTTTTATTTTGAAATTTGTATTGTTTTTTGTTCCAAATTTTAAACTACCAGTTGAACGATTTGACGTGAACTAGTTAAGCCATCGTCCCCGGGTCATTGGGTTAGTTCAGCCTTAATCCCGAACTGAAAAGCGCATTTTTGTATTTGATAAAATAGCTCCTATTCCTACTAAATAAAATAAATACGAAAGTTTAAGAGTTTGTGTTTTTGTTAATATTTTACACAAAAACTACTGAAACTTTTAAAAAAAATTACAGCAATTTAGCTATCATAATATGAAAAAACACATGGGGTACTTTTTGAAAAACTTTAATTAACTATACGTCTAACTGTGGGTGCATATGTTCTTGAGGTTTCGGGGATATGAGCGTGACAATATTTATTTATTTATTTTTATTTATGCCTTCGTCTGCTTTTTTATTATGTTTTATTTTATACATTTCTAAAATAAAAGCAGTCTAAACATTTCCTTACAACATCAGCCGGTGAAAGTCTCATCAAAATCGGTCTAGCTGTTTTAGAGATTAGAAAGTATAAACAGACAGACAGACAACAATTTAAAAAAATACTATTTCGGTAAGTACCTTGTATGTAAACCTAATATATTCATTTAGTGAAAAGCGTTTTTATTTATATTACATACAGACACTCCAATTTTATTTACCTACTTTTATAGATTAAAATTTACTACAAAATCTGAAAAGAGATGGCACTGAGAATATTTACATCGCGTCTGAATTGATTCGGCCTCAATGTATAAATAAATAAATAAATAGATATTACTGGGCAAATTAAACAAATTATATGCTTGTGTTATGGGTGATAAACAACGATTGGTACTAATACATAGAAATATTTAAATAGATACAGATTACAGGAATAAATTTAATAAACACCCAGACCCAGAAATACAAATATCTATGTTCATCACACAAATGACTGTCGAACCCGAGCCGGTTAGGCGTGTAAGCTAGCCACTCGGCCAACGAGGCGGTCAAATAAAAAATATGTAAGTATGTAATACCAATGGCCCACTACCTTCGGTACACTAATTTGATTAAATTGTATAGATAAATTATTCCAATAATCAGGTTCTGGACTACATGGATGAAATCGCCGCCGAACATCCAGACTTAGCCAAAGTAGTGACCCCAGCAAACTCCTTCCACAACCACCAATTGAAATACATGAAGATATCCAAAGATAACTTTCAAGGAAACAAACCAATCATTTTCATCGACGGTGGGGAACATGGCAGGGAATGGTTGACGATACAACCAGTTACATATGTCATCAACCAGCTAGTGGAGAACCCTTCTGATTCTGAACCAGACTTATTGGAGAATTTCGATTGGATAATCTATCCAGTGATGAATCCAGATGGATACAGATACTCCAGGGAGTATGTAGGTAGACGGTTTTATAAATTCACGGTTAATCCCTTGCGGGGTAGGCAGAGAGTATCGAGAGCGAAGTGTCACGATCATACTTGTCTAGCTTTCTCCACATTCATTAATGTCATACAAACACACCGTCTGTACGAAAGCATCGGTGGTTTTGAGGTTCGCTCTTCGAACTTCCATTTGGGTAGTCCAGGTTACCCCGACATATAGTAATAAGTTCTTCTAGCTTAGCTTCTATGTATTTACTGAAAGCTCTTACGATGAAGTAAAACTTCGTGAGGAAACCTGGGATTTGTGTTCGATGTGACAACGGACTTGTCACCAGATATATCATGAAACCTCAAACCGTCAGCTAATAATGGGTGCATATGTACCTCTGCCTACACTTTCAGGAATAAGTATGTGATGTTATAAAAAAATTTAATAGATATGTCTGAGTTTCTAAAAATGATTTTAAACTTTCAGAGCGCTGCCTGGCAAAAAACTGTATCTACAGATAACCACTTCCTAAGCATCGTATGTCCAGGAGCTGATCCGAACCGGAACTACGACTTTGTGTGGAACGCCATCCGTCCAAACGACAATCCCTGTTCAGATCTATTCCCTGGTAATCGGACCTTCTCTGAAATAGAAACCAGGGTTGTCAGAGACATCCTTCATGAGAATCTTGACAGAATGATCATGTATATTTCCATGAGTAGCTTCGGGAGTTTGATCGTTTATCCATGGGGGCACGATGGGACGTTATCCAACCATGCATTCGCCTTGCACACAGTTGGAATAACCATGGCTGATGCCATCAAAAAGCATACCTTGCCCTCCTTCTTAGATTACAGAGTTGGTAACTCTGCTCTTGTCAGAATGTTCACACAATCTGGGACGTCTCCTGATTATGCTCACAGTATTGGCATACCTTTGACCTATCAATTTGAATTACCTGGACTTTTTGGTGGGTATTTCATGAATCCTATCTACATTGAGCAGGTATGTATTGAGACCTGGGAAGGTATCAAAGCCGGTGTCCGAAGAGCTGGTGAATTGTATGGCTAATAATAAATAAGTATATCAAATGTTGCTTTCATTGTTTCATTTAATTTAGTTTTTCCCATGTCAGTCCGTTCCTACGAGGCAGCGCGTATAAAAGGCGAGCAGATTTTTCTGATTAAGCACTTCATTGCCCGGGATTGGAATGTGCCCGGAGTGGCAGTACGCTTACCACCTATCTCATCATAGGCCCTAATACCTTGGCTAATCATGGGTGTTTAGTATATCTACTGGACTCACGACTCGTGGATATACTAGCATACCTCTGCATACCGCTTCGGGGATAATAGGCGTGAAGGTACTTTCTAACTATTACAATGTACTGTTTTAAAGTTTTGTGACAACGAGCTAGGATAGAAAACACTACATTTTCTATTTCTTCTAAATAACATCGGTTTCGTCACTATAGTGTCTCTTAATAGAGTAGGGTAGTCGAGAAATTTACACTAAAGATGTTTTAGTGTGTATAGTATACATATATTTATTATTATTGTCAAAACAGACATACGTGTTAAAAAGTACCTTCACGTCTATTATCCCCGAAGGGATAGACAGAGGTGAGCTAGTATATCCGCATCTCATAATTCCAGTAGGTAGATATAATAGAACACCCACGATTAGCCAAGGTACTAGGGCCCTGATGTAATAACTGGCAAGCCTATCGCCAGTTTGGGCACATTCTGATCTCGAGCAATGTAATGCTTACTCAGAAAAATCTGATAAGCATTTAAGAAAAGTTGCCCAACCTGGGAATTGAACCCGGGATCCTACGTGGCTACCGTTACACCACGGAGGCGATTAATATTATATAACGAGTAAGGCGAGTAATATTATAATAAGTTATAATTATAAATAATTTATTAAAATAGTTGTACTTTACAACGTGGTAGATTATGTTTGTATATTTTTAAATCATTTGGCTTAGTAGTATTTATTTCAGAGTTTCCTGTAAGGTGAATACGGGATCCTATTACTAAGCCTCCGCTGTTCGTCTGTCTGTCCGCCACCGAGCTGTACCTTGTAACTGTGATAGCTAGACAGTTGAAATGTTGACAGATGATTTATTTGCGTTGCCAACGTTATTTATTCGCCTTTTTATTTTATATAATGGTGCGAAACCGTTCGTGCGCGACTCCGACTCGCACTTAGAAGATTTGTAATAAACTATCTATTTACTTTATACAAATGAAAATTAAAACATTCTGCGTTATTTTACGAATTTGCGAACATGATGTTTTTATTGATACGGAACCCTAAAATTTAAGTGATTTAAAACCTTGCCCCGGCACCGTACGTGAAGCTATGCAATGGTAAAATGTGCTTCATTTAATGCCGAGGAACAAATTTTTATCTTCCTAGAGGGACTAATCTCTGATAACTCGCCTTGACTGGTACTTATTCCTAGAGGTGGTCAT
The DNA here is from genome assembly GCA_018236625.1 of Lasaia peninsularis. Taxonomy (NCBI): domain Eukaryota; kingdom Metazoa; phylum Arthropoda; class Insecta; order Lepidoptera; family Riodinidae; genus Lasaia; species Lasaia peninsularis. The sequence continues at coordinate 10,222 of DVZL01005358.1, forward strand.
TATTACAATAACAGATTATATAACGCGTTATTATTGCACAACCGATAACGAAATTATTGAATTCCTATTCATCCTGTTGTTGTTGTTTACTGTTATTATTACGAACAAGAGTAAGAGAGGTAGTAAAAAAAAGCTTCTCGCTTCTCTGAATACGAATTTATACCTTTTGCCAACTAATAGCTAATAATATAATAACAGTTTATGACTACAGTTATTGAAAAATAACAGAATAGTATAATCATTATTGGTATATAGCCGTTATTGCCACCTCTACTTATTCCTGCCTTACCTAATCCTGCAACAATCATCATATCACGCTGACATTCCTGAAGGAGTAGACAGAGAGAGATGGCAATCCCATCGCCATATCTAACACAAATCTATTCTAGGCAACGTTGTTTTCAGAGTTCCGTATCAAAAAGCGAAATCTAATTTATCTGTCTTTGAGTGTGTTAAATGTTATTTCTGTTGCCACTATAACAACAAATACTAAAAATAGAATACAGTAAATATATATAAGGAGTGCTACCGTTCAACGAACTTGATTTTTTGCCATTTTTATAGATACGGAACCTTTGGTGCGCAAGTGCGACTCGCACTTGACGGTTTATTAGACAAACTAATCAAAATAATTGAATTTTAATTACCCGAGAATCGAACTCGGGACATAGTGCGTCAAAGTTGGATATGAAGTCACTCGACCGCAGACATGATGTATTAATAGTTTACACAATTAGCATTTAAATTTTAAAAGTTATTAGTTTATTACTAAACTGACGACTGAGATATATGACGATGTCTAGATTGAAGGTTGGTTATTATAATGAAATAGACTATTAATTATATTTATGCAAAAATTTCGTTGATCCTTTCGCTCCTTTGCGTAAGAGGATGAAATATTTAAAAAAAAACATTTGACCGGCAGCTGTGAAACTTTGTGGTTGCATGAACAAAAAACACTAAGTGCTAGTCGTCTCGCGTAAGAATGGTTCAGTACCGAATTGTCTATAAAAAGGACAAAGAAACACTATTGCCTTGTAATTGTTTATTTTGTAGTGAATGTGTAATTAGATATTCTGAGTCTATTGGTCGGGTCGATCGTTGCATGGGAGCCCCTTAATAAAACAGTTACGGAACTTTTCCATTTAGCGTTTAGTTTTTGTAGACTTAATTTTACGACTAGCTGTGTCGGCGAACTTTGTACCGCCCGCATTTATGCTTATGATGTGATTTGCAATAGACTAAGTTTCGTTAAAACATAATAAAAAACAAAGATACATTACAAAACACGATTTCTACTCAAAAGCTAGCAACACTACCGAAAATTTTACGCAAATATCGTAATCGGAAATTTATTTACTTATTTGACTAATGGACTTGATATGTTTATGTGTTCAAACATATTACATAAAGTTTGTGCAAATTCAGGAATCGAACTGACGTATATATTTAAATTTGATCTGACTAACAATTAAACTAATAGCAAAGTCAAATATGGCGGCCACTCGCAGAGTATTTTCCGCGTATAAGACCTAACATCAACAACATATTTTCACGACACGTGCCTTGTGGGGTAGGCAGAGAGTATCTAGTGCCAAGCGTCACGATCCCTACATACTTACCTGGCTTCCTCCACCCTCCCCCCGGTTTCGAAGACTCTTGACACCACCCTTGGATAATACGCGAGTATAAGTCTCGTATTATATATCTATCTATCTGTCTAATACACTTAAATGAGCAATTCTTGTATATATCTCGAAATCAATATCAACGATCTCGGAATCGGCTCCAACGATTTTATTTAAATTTTATATTCATGGGGTTTCGGGGGCGTTAAATCGATATAGCTTGGTTATGTTTTCAGACAATGTTGTATGGCCGTTTTCAATAACCTATCTTAGGATGAC
>DVZL01005359.1:0-12128 GCA_018236625.1 Lasaia peninsularis
TTAAAAGATACGAACTCCGAGCCTGAATTTTCGTATATTCACTGTCAAATGGCATGTTTCGTATTGTCTAACTCCAGGCAACAACTACTATGACGTCATAAGAATAATTAGACAATACGAAACACGCCATTTGACAGTGAATATACGAAAATTCGAACTCGGTGTTCGTATCTTTTAACTGTCAAAAAGATACACAATAGCCCCGCAGATTTAAAAATAATAAGGATTGTTTTACGTCAGTTAATTAAATCTAATTATTAGATTTATTTATGCATACCTATCGTCTACGCACTACATAGAAAACTGAAACTACGTTAGTAATGTTGTTTTGGACCTCGTGGGTTTATCTCGATTGTCAGATTATCAAGCAGCTTGTAATTTCAATGCTTGCTAACATCTTAGTTCTAGACTCCCATCCAGATTACAATTTGCCATTTTTCAATAATTATTCTCAGTCGACTGATACGCTAGTCACATTTTACATATTTGACTATGTATAGATATTTGGTAGGCCACCTTGTTAATCAAGCGGATTAGGGTTTAGGCTGACCACGAGATTAGGGTTTGATTCCTGATGGGGACAGAAATTTGTGTGATGATCATATTATATTTTGTTAGTATTTCCGGGTCTCGATGTTTATTAAATTTATTCTGATATCTAGTAGGGAATTGGTATGAGTATTTCTTCTGTTATATAGGTATTCTAACACCCTTAACACAAGCATTCAATTTACTTTAGGGTTAGATCAATTTGTTTACATTGTCAAAGGATATTATTATTATACCTACTATTACTAGCTGCCCCGGTGAACATCGTACCACCTGCACTTGAAAAATAGACGTTGGCCGATTCTCAGACCTATAAAATTTGGTAAAAATCGGTCAAGCCGTTTCGGAGGAGTATGGTTACTAACATTGTGACATGGAAATTTTATATATTAGATATACAGAAGACTCTGTCCTAGTCCTGCCTATGCTTAGAATGCGCCATCACACCACTACCCCCACAGTGAACCGAAAGATAATTCTCGGTGCGAGCGATTTTAACGGTCCAATCTATTACAATAATGCATTCTCCGATTTCTCTGTGCGTATCCAAAACTTTGTCGAAGAATTAATCGTATTACACCTGGCAACATTGGCTTTTGAATGAAGTTGTGCCATGTGTCAGTTTCTTCATAAAAGCTGTCATTTTGTCCAAACGTCAAGAATCAAAATAGACAATAATTGGACAATAGTCAATGGTGTTCACAAATGACAAATTAACTTTCTTGTTTTTAACTCAGAAACCATCTTAATATTGAAAAACAGATTATTTGAAGAATAAATACATTATTTTAGAGTACGTAAGTGTGAAAACTTTTGAATTATATATAATTTTGAAATGTTAAGTTGAATATCTAAGTTACGTATACCTATGTTTGTGGACAAGTAAAATAACATTCACCTTCATCTTATAGTTGTCTTGAAAAATGCAAATAACTAATAGAATGGAAAGTAGGTGTATTATGTAACAAAGTTGAGAGGTGAAATTATTCCAATTACTTAATATTGGTGTCTGATATTATGTAAATACTCGTTAGGCGATGGAAAGTGTGTTTGAATGTAATATGTTAGTTTCGATTTCGGTCCCAATATCATCGTGCGGGTCTTCCATAAATTGTTCGAAATGAGTGTATTGCTAGAAACTGCGGTGTGCTTATCTATCAGCAATGAAAGTAAGTGTCTATTACTTTAGGGTATGAGTGAGGTCCTTGAAATTACCTTTTGTCTAGTTTAAAGTTGAATGGTGTTTTCATGTCAAATGTTTATTTTGTTTTAGAAATTCAAACAAATATAATATACTATATAGTTACTTTCGTTAAAATTACATGTTTTCCTACTATTTTTAAATGCATAAAGATGACAAATGAGGTTTTAAACACGTACCTATAGTGTGATAAACAAGTAAAATGTAGATGGTCTATTTCTAATCTGAGGCCAGCTGAGAAGCTTCTTAAGTGAGCAGGTCATAATTTCATGAGAGTACTACACTGATCTAGGGTGATTATTTCATGTACTTACATATGATTTCTTTCAATATTGTAAAACGGATACCTGATACAATGCTGTAGAAACAGCAACATTTTGCCTACAAAAGTATCTGTGTTAGCCTGTCAAATACAGGCTTCGTTGTTTTAAAAAAATAAAAAGTAGTTCTTGTACCATTTTTTACACTTTTATTGTATGCTTATGTGGCACTTGAGATTATACAACCTTAATAAATGGGCAACTCAGCAAGGAAAAAATTCAAATATGATTTTAGACGTCAGCATGTGATATCGCTTCATTGGTTGAAAGATTATAGTACACATCTAAATCCACTAACCAACCATGAGGCTCGGGTTTGTTTCTATATGGGGACAGGCATTGGTGTGATGAACATAGATGTCTGTTTTTCCAGGTCTGGGTGCTTATTAAATTTATTCTGCTATCTATCTATATATTAATATCATTGTCTAATACCCATAACATAAGCATACAATTTTCTAATTTTGGGATTAGATCAATTTGTGTACTTTATTCAGAGATAGTTATTAAAGAATAAAAAAACGATGTTATGTTAGAGATTTTATTTTGTGCCAGAAATTTATTCAAAATATTTATTAAAGTTCCAGCAACAGAGTTTCATCAATTACCACGCAGTATGTCAAATCCTGGACTGACATCAGAAGTTCAATTAAGGTATATTCTCCAATGGTTTGGAGAATTCAGCGAGTTGCAAAGGGAAGACTTTCTCCCTGTTTTGGCGGCAGCACATGGGGAAAAAGCTGAACAGTTAGCATCTACTCTTGCGTCTTTATCATGTCAAGACAAGCCTATGAGCTTATTTCAATGCCGTGTAAGTTCTTTTGGAAATATTACAAAATAATATGTTTATTTTTGTTTCAAATATTGAACGTAGTAATAAAATAGTAATGCTAAATATTAGTACAGCAAAATTAATTTTTTTTTTTAATTCGGTAAAAAATGTTGTGTGAAAAATTCAATTTCATATATTCAGAGATTAAAGCGCTTAACTGAGTACATTATTCCTTTTTTAATTTAATAATAAATTTTTCAGATAAAACTTTTTAATGAGTGGTATCCAACTTGGAATGAAGAGCAGAAGGAAAGACTTGTTAAGGCAGTATCAGAAGTGGATTCTGATTTTGGAACTAAGTTACAGGATGTTTTAACAAATGGTATACAAGTTAATGGTGATGTTAATGATGTTCCAAATTACAATATCGAGGATTCTCAACTTAATGAAGTTGAGAACAATTCTGAACAATTGAATGTTGAGGAGTCAGCTGAAGATGGGATTGTGGCTCTTGAAAATGCCCCTGTAGAAATAGCGGCAGCTTCCTAAGGTCATTCCAAAATTAATTCACATAATTTTAAATTATTATATTTTCATATTGAAGATTCTATTTAAAATAGTATTTATTAATTTTTAGTATTGTTTAATATGAGCTAAATATAGTAGAATCATTTTTTACGATTATAGAAAAACTATAAAAAAAATATTTAGACTGAACAAAAAATTAGGAGGATTGAATCATGTTGCATAGCAGTCCAATACAATATACAAATGGCACAAATATATTTAAGTTTATTAATTTTTAGTAAATGATATTTTAAGGTAACTGAAACAGTTTCAGTTCCATTAAGTAGCCAGTTTGTTTGCCATATATTCTGGTTATGAAAACTTTATTAAGGGGTTTGGTACCTGATGCATCTTTGTTATGAAGTAAGATTACTTTTATTCATTTCTTATATTTTACATTCCATAAATCATTCCATTAGGCACATTGTTCTTGAATCTCATTTTCCTAAATTAGTTTATTCATTAAAAAAATATTTGTAGGCTATCAAACAAGTTCGAGTCGATCAGTTATAAATTTTCTGATTTAATAAGTTATTTTTTTAAATGTTTTGTCCGTTTGCTTTATAGTTATTTCAAAAGTTATTTAACAAAACATTTATTAATCGGTTTTAAAATCGCATAATTTTATGAAAATATAGTGAAGCACATTGTATAATGTACCTACTATATTAAATTTTTAATATAACTTAGCCGTACTTACTTCCAATAAATAGTTTATGAATGTTGCTTGTAATCAAGATATATTTGAAATGAAATGCCGAAAATATATCACTTTAATGTTTTTATGTACATGTGGCACAAAAAGTAAAATATTGAGTTTTATTAGAATTCTGTAACCTTCACCTACTGTAGCTAATGTGCACACAATAACATCAGTCCCTACTGGTCTGGGAATAATATGTATCCAAGTAGTGTTTCAATAACAAACTTAGGAAGTTGGACACCTCCAGGCCGCTGTATTTCTATGTAAAAATAAAACTTCATTTAAACGGAGTTGTGCAAGCTAATATATATTTTTTTTAACATATATTTTTACTCTATTTTATCGGTTGTCACAAATATTGATTGAGTTCCAAAGAATAAGTACAAACAAAGACATTGTGCCAAGACTAAGTATTCCTCAAACATGTAGATTAATTTTAAATATTATGGATTTTGTATAAATTTATTCAAATGTTTGATAAGATTGCCTTTCGTATGTATGGAGTGATAGAGGGTGCTGATTGCGATGGAGGAAGGCACGAGGTCGATGTAGACTATACTAAATTGCTATTAAATGTAGATGAATTATTTACATTGCTTTTTTGTTTCCCTATGTACGTCCGTGTCCTATCTGTAGCAAGCAAGCATATATTAATTTGTTTATTAGAAACAACACTACAGGGGATAAGTGCTGTGCAGCAACATATCTGGGTAGGGATTTACTGTTTTACCAGCTACCATAATACTGGTTCTATAGGGTCTTTGAGTAAATAGTGATCGGCCACCATAGAAGATGTGTTTGTTCACTGATTTATTCCATAAAAAAATCTAGTTATTCAGTCGAAACGTTGAATTATTGGAACCTTTTTCAGATTGCTATTTTGGACTTAGCAGGACTTTAATTTTACTTTCATCAGTACATTTTTATTTAGTTGTAAAACATTTTAACACCCAGTCATACTCGGTAAAAAAAAAAATAAAAGAAAAAGATAAAAAAGGTAAAATATATTGTCAACTTGTCATGGCACTTTTACCTTGAGCACTTTCACTACACATATCTTTAAAATTTTATCTCAGTCCATTAAATTTAATAACAAATAACATCAAGAAGAAACTCACATCACATATTTGATGCTATTAAATAAAATGTGTGAACTGAAACAATGGTTGCATATAATATTTTGGTAAACATATGTCTAAAAGTTAAGCTCTAGTTTATAAATGAATTATCGTGAATTAGTACATCTTAGACAATATCCAGTCCATGTATGCGGTCACTCTGGTATACACCCCCGGCCACCCTGCAGTACCACACGGTGATGGTCCATACGAAACTACGCCAACAGCTATCCAGTTCTCCATGGTAATAACCTGGCCCATGAGGGGTCCTCCAGAGTCTCCACGACAAGAGTCCTGGCCGTCAAGTCCGCCAGCACACAGTTGATTGTCTGATATAACGCGGCCAACTTTTTTGTACACCTCCACACAATCTGATCTTCTGATTACTGGAACTCTTACTTTTAATTTCACATCTGAACTTGACCCTGGAAATATGGAATTAAGTTTTTTTTAAATTAAATTTCATGAGTAAGTTTTTAATACTTTTGATACGCAAATAAGCGTTGGATTTCCAACTGTTGTTGGATTCACAACCTATGAACTACTCAGTTTTCAGCATTTTTCGCTCTTTAGCTATATATATTATTTCAGGTATATCTTTAGGCGCGAAGATTGATAAATCTAGATCTGCGTTTCCCAAATATTGCACTGTCTAGATCTGGCAATATTTACATTTCTGGATTGTGACCTTCTTTAATAATTTCCAGTTGATAAAATCATAGTCATACTTACATCCCTGATAAAATAGGCAGAGGTGTACATATGCACCCACAGTTAGCCGACGATATGAGGTCCCGAGATGTGATAACTGACAAGTCCGTCGCCATATCGGGAACAAATTCAATCCCAGGCAACGTTATGTTTTTAAGATAAACCGAAAATACTTATTAGAATAAATAAATCTGGGAATCGAATCCGACACCCCGTGGGTCCAAGTCTGACCACAGAGGTTTTGTGTAAAAAATTAGACTACGATACGTCTAACTATCAATAGTAGGTAGTATTTTTGAAGCACGGTAGGAATGTTGTGACTCTGCATCTTATTTCGATGGCCCGGTACCTGGTCGCGAGTCAGCAAATAGATAACGCTGATCTAGATACAGATTAAGGAAGTTTTATATTTTAAAACAATATAAGTATAGTTACTTGATTCCGTTTTCCCCCATCCAGCTACCTCCATATCGTCGCCTTCAAATAAGTTTCGTCTTAGGTCTGGAGTTGACGGAAGGCATATCGGTCTGGCAAAGTCTGAAAAAAAATTCAGAAATCAGTAAAAACGGACTTCAGTTTTATGAACAAACGTAGGTAATAAGTTTACTAATTACTTGTTATGTTCCGAATACAAAATATAAATCATAACGTTGTGTTTTTACAAGATTTTATTTAACTTACAATGTACCTATGTATGTATGTAGGTATGTTTATTTTTACTAGTTAGTGATTCGCGTTTAGGTTGGATAATAACAATGTCACAAAATGTGCCGTCACTCTAAATCCAATATGGCGGCACAATCAAGATGGTGGACAATTAATTTTTAATGCATGCTTTCATATTAATGAAAGCGTTTGCTATGAAAAAGTTTTTTTTTCTTTTAAACCTTTAGTTTTTTTAGCCTTTAGTTAAAACCTCGCTTTTAAAAAGAGTAGGTACCTACATATATTAATGTTGTAGTATGTTTAGGTAAGATACTACTAAGTATAGATGCTACTCGCTATCTTATCGCAGGGATCATGGGTTACTCTTGCAAATCTACTCTATTCTCTAGTATGTAACACGACAATAGCGAGACTGGCGGTCTTGCCGTTTGCTCCTACCTCGCATAGGGATGGCGTTGGTACTAAGCAAGCTGCTTTTTTATTTTAATTATAGGTATCTACTAATTGCATTTAAACCTAACACTGCCAAGAACATTATAAAGTAAAAAATATAAAAACCTGAAAAGACCACATCCTTGGCCAGCCTTAGGAGAGCTATATCGTTGTGTTGATTGACGTCACTAGGGTCGTACCCCTCATGCGCGATTGCCTGCTCGACATCGATGTCCTGCACTGGGCGGCTGCAGTCGTCTGCGCGACAATCTTGAGTGCTAGTGATGTTCCACTCACCAATTCGAACTTGTGCTCTGTATAATTAAAGATAATTTGTTTTTTTTTTATCCTACATTATAATATACCCCTATATGATGCAATACATTAGAGAGGTTCATCTCTATCTCAATTTTTTTCTTATACAGTAATAATTTTTTTGCTGCTTCCTTTAGCTTAACATATTTTTGTTGATAATTTGTAATTGGGAACATCACGCGTTCAAAATCTAAATTCAGACATTAAAACTTACGACACATTTTTGAATGTAATTAAAATTTAAAATTCGATAGAGATTCAAATGGAATATTTTTTATTGCTGTATTTATTATATTAATATTGGTAAAGTGTTTAGCAGCAACTCGTGTGGGTCGGATTCATCACCTTATTTAGGTAGCAGGCAGACTTGCACATGAGGCCGAACGTACCTACAACACGAATGGTGTCAATAGACCACGGTAATCTTTTACTATCAGGAGAAACGTGTGCTTCTTCGCTGTCTTATGCCATAAAAAAATATGATTATTGATTATGTACAAAGAAACAAAAAAGTAATCGGCGGTGGAATTGTCACGTGATATCGTTGGCATCCATTTTTTTTGTCAAGGCCACTACCTATAGCATACTTAAACCAAACTTATTGTTGTATTTGTACATAAAACATGTGAGGTTAAAGTCGCGATCAGAGGGTTAAAGTTTATTGATTATCTAAAGTTAGATAAGGAAAACAATATACTTACTTAGATACCTACCTATTAGAGCCATTTGTGAATACAGGAAATTTATACATACCTACCTATGTTATACCTACCTAAATATATTTTTATTGCATTTGATTGTTTTTGAGTCCATATTATGTAATACTTGCTTATGATTCTCTCAAAAAAAAATAAGAACTGCGAATAATAGTGTTTCAAAGCCAAGCCGCCATATTTATTATTTAGAATTTCAAATGAAAATTATGATCGTCGATACTAATCCAAGAATAGGTACCTACCTACCTCAATCATTGCGTCAACTGTACAAAAATGCATATGAAATACGAGTATGACCATTTATTTGCAGCTGGATATTACTTTTTAGTTTTACTGACGTATAAGCATTTGGTTATACCTATCTTTACTCACAATTTCCAAGTTTTCGGTAGATCGTTGCCTTTAACGCAATGAGCTGCAGTTAAAATGTACCGCGATGATATCAGCACTCCGCCACAGTAGAATCCGTTGCCTTTGGCTGTAAATAAGGTTTCATATATTAGTAATAACTATATGGATACGTACTATAGTAGCGTCACGGGCCGAGAAAGCAGTTTGCTGTTTTACAAATCGGCCACAGCTGCACATTCACAACTTATGTAGGTAGGTCAATTGGCCAGTTGTTGGAAGACCGCCTTACCATTATGTAATGCAATAGTCATTGTTTCGTCTTAATTTTTGGGAATTCTGACATGATAGCGTCAGATCCTTTAGAAAAATACAGACTTAATTCGAAATTCTTTAAAATCGAGTTATGGTGGCAAATAGTTTTTTTTATAACTATATACCTTTATTAGAATATAAAATTAACTTACCTACTATAAAAGTTAAATATATGGTGTGGTTTCATAGCAAAAGAAGGATTAAAGCCGTTTCAAGTTGAGAGCTTGAAATTGATCTTCATTTATAATTTTTCTACAGGCACAATTCAACAAAAAAACAATTCTTAACGTTCATTTCTTTTAAGTTAGATCTATATTTTTCTAAAGATGTGATATAATGATAGACACGTTCATTACATATATCAATAAATAAATATAAGATTGCATTTAAAATTCCTGTACCTATAAAATTAATTTTAACTACTTACTTTAATCAATATTCTTGGGTTTATGATTTGGATAACAGATTCGAAAAACTTGAAATATTTGTAGGTAGGTTTGTAATTGTCTATTATCTTACAAAAAATGTTTAATAAAATAAAAATAATAAGTATGTTCGATTGGTTTCATGATAATATAATTTTATCTTTTTCACGAAAAAACTATTAGACGGATTTGGATGAAACTTTACAGTAAGATAGCTTTAGGTACATGAGAATAACAGACAGGCTACTTTTTAAACGACTACATTAAAAAGAGGGCCTGTTTTAATTATGGACGCGAAGTATGGATGGATATTTGTGGTATGAATGTTACTCTTTCACAAAAAAAACTTTTTAATGGATTTGGATAAAACTTTACAGTAAGATAGCTTTACATGAGAATAATATACCTACATGCTACTTTTTAACCGATATAATTAAATAGAGGGTATGTTTTTACGCAATAAGAAGTCGGAAATAATTCAGCTCTTTCAAAATTATCTGTTAGGTATTAAAATAATTCACGCGGCCGAAAAACTAGTAGATAATATATGTGCGTCGATATGGCCGGATGTGAAGTCTAATGTCTTGCACATTAGGACCGTCTACTATTGGCGGTAGGAATAAAAAGGCGATGGATACCAAAATTACCACATAGCACTCTACCTCTGGTGGTACGTATGATATTAATATTTATACTACTATAATTTATTTATTAAATTTATTTTACACATTCCTTAAATAAAAGCCTAAACCGTTTCTTATTACATTAGCTGACTGCCAGTGAAAGTTCCGTCAAAATCGGCCCAGCTGTTTCAGAGATTAGCGCGTACAAACAGACCGATAGACAGACATACAGATAACAATACTAAAATGTGTTATTTTGGTATATGTACCTAGTAAACATAAATATGCATTCAATAAAAAACTTTTATTTTAATACTAAGTACATACAGACACTCCAATTTTATTTATTTGTATAGATTATGATTTATTCGTCGGTTAGTTCTATCTCTTCTCTTCGTCACTGATAGATGGCTAATGTAAGGAACGGCATAGGCTACTTTTATTTTAAAATGTTATTTTAGAAATGTATAAAATAAATTAATTAAATAAAAACATTATCGCCTCTGTGGTGTAACGGTACAGGTGTCGCCTGTTTGCACCGTTAGCCACGTTGGGTTCCGGGTTCAATTTCCAGGTCGGGGCAACTTTTCTTAAAATGTTTTTCAGATTTTTCTGATATACTAGCACACCTCTGCCTACGGGGATAAATTATTATCTTTAAAATAAAAACATGGACAAAGTCGCGGGTCCAGCTAGTAAAATCTATATACATCTGCAGTGACGCGGTTGCATTATGCACCTTATTGAAATCGTTAAAACAAGGAAAACGGTAGGAGTGTGAACGAAATTAATTCAATATTTAATAGTATTACGTTGAAGCCGGTTTTGAGAAGGGGAAACTTGAATTTATCATTAAAAATACCCAATTGCCTGAACCGCACTGACCTGATAATCTATGAAAAATAACTTTTAATTTGATATTAAATATTTTAATATTTTGTGATTTTAGGTTCAGTACCTACATATTATATCCTGCTCTATATGTTTTTTAGTACTAGAGGGTAGACGGTTGACTTGCAAATGTATGCTTTGTATACTGATGGTATGTATAATATGGTATAAGCGACAGTTGTATATTATTATCAGGAGATCTCTCTGCTTGTTTGTTTGGGAGTTCAAGTGTAATATACTTTTCCTATATTGAAAGCAAAGTTTTACAACAATCTCCCTTAGGTAAAGTTGCAAGATGCAATTTTTCTTAAAGCTCTATAGCACTTTGTCATAGAGGAGGTACCTACCTACTGTGGCACTTATTTTTTTTATGTGATAAGATAACGAACAAGTTTTACCCCGTGTTGATCCGGGTTCCGTTGTAGAATAGGCCAACTGCCTTCCACCCAGGCAGCTCGTAAGAGGCGAGCACTGGTTCTATTGTCATCAACACCGTGACATTGACTAGGTGGGTAGTCTTGTAACGACTTGCCCGAATTGGTACCATCGCCTTACCTATTCCTGCCACAATAGCGTTCGTGCTCGCCATTGTGTTGTTCTGGTTTGGAAGATAGGGTAGCCGTTAAAATTACTCCCTCAAGAGGCTTACCATTCCAGTTGCTTCAGGTTGGCAACGCACCATTTTCACCTTTGGTGTCTATAGCCGACGTGTATTTCTTACCATCAGGAAATCCGTCTGCTTGTTTCCTTTCCATTATCATAAAAAAAATCCCTACCTCGGCCAGTTGCTGCACTCTACCGGCAGTGGTCATGTTGGTAGTGGCCCAGTTAACCTATGCTCGCCTCTTACGAGCTGCCTGGTAGGAAGGCAGATGGTCTATTCTACACAGAGGACTCGGACCAATACGGGGGAATGATGATGATTGATGGATACAGTACGGTACGCAAGTCAGACTCGCACTTGGCCAGTTTTTTTCTGTGCGACTAGATTTTCCAGTAATTTGTATTTCAATAGACGTTGAAGATATAATAACAATAAAAGTTAATGGACACCAGCGAGTGGGGCTTAATTTGAGCTCGCTCATTGACGGTCCGCTAGGGAGGGTTTTATACTCCACTTACTTTGTCGGATCTGCGTTCATGTCGGTTATACGCAGTGTTTTGGTTAACTAACAACCTCTCGGTGACTTTTCCCCATCCCTTCCTTCTATATACATCTATATCTTATCTATTATATTCTATTCTTTCTACATTTATACAGCATTTATAACTCGATATCTGCCAAACCAATTTTCGTTGATTTTAAAAAACTAGATGAATAAATAATTTTAACAATGAATTATTAATTATCAACAATGAATTATTTTCAAAATCGCCTTTGTGGTGTAACGGTACAGGTGTCGCCTGTTAAGACCGTTAGCCACGTGTGGTCCCGGGTTCAATTCCCAGGTCGGGC
>DVZL01005360.1:0-12125 GCA_018236625.1 Lasaia peninsularis
ATATTTCAACACTGAAAAGTTCCAGCGAAAGAAATTCAGTAGGCTTGTGTTTCTTCTGTATTTTTTGTAAATATACGATTATAACCAAGAAGATAATATGATCTGGAACCCCTTAGCGTACTTAAAACAATGTTTGAATTTCATTTCTTGTTGTCAACTGGAATATATTCGTGAGCACACCAATGGCCGGGATTGTACGACTCCAGTCTATAGCCATCGCTATGATGGATGGTGTAATGCATACGAGGCAAGAACGGAATGATTGATGCGAATACTACTATAATAACTTGGCCATAATGTACGCCCCGTAGTTTGGAGCTCGAAATAGCGTGGCTATAATCATTCAAAACTACCCTCAGATATTTTATTTCAACCAACTTAATGCTTTTTAACAAGACTAAAAACTATTTTGGTTTCTAAAAATAACAATAGATACTGGTTGGTTAAATTATCGTTATCTGTTTTCGCTGCTAGTAAAATAAAGAATAAAACCTGGTAGTAGGTACCTACTATCAGATTTTTCTGTTATTTTAATTTAATTTGCTAAAAATAAAATACATTTAAAGCGTTTTAAGCTGATAAGCGATGACGAATTAGTTGACTCAAAATTATTCAGTCTTGAATATCTTATAAATCTTGTCTATCGATTTTATAGAATACATTTCGATGAGTATGCACATGAGCTTTATAGCTTGATTCAACTAACCCCTGTTCATCACCGTAATTGCAGGCGAACAGAGACGTGCAATCCTTACTTAATAGACATTCCACGAATTAGGAGTAAGAGGTTCGCCTCATCTTTCATTTCGATTGGAATCATCTACCCAAAGCGATGTTTCCCGAGAAGTACAACTTAGCTGCATTTAAACAAAGAGTGAATGGATATCTTTTGGCTTAGAACATTACTATCTCGACCTCAGTATCACTTTCCATGAGGTGAGCTGCGGGTCATTATACTTAGCTTTCGTATGTAAAAAAAAAACTTTAGACACTGTCCATCGAAAAATGGCACACTCAGCCACATAGTATAGTTGGATTAGGATTACTTACTAGCTGTCCGCCCGCGGCTTCGCTCACTTGAATTATTTTAATAATACAGACAACTTTCAAAGGGCAGACATTTTTCCGACTTATAATACTAATCGCGTAAAAACATACCTCTTTTTAATGTAGTTGGTTAAAAAGTAGTCTATGTCGTTTCGTCTATCTCTGTACAAAATTTCATCAAAATCGGTTTTGTGGTTTAGGCGTGAAAGCGCAACATACAGACAGACAGACAGAGTTACTACTTTCGCATTTATAATATTAGTACGGATTAATGTTATTAATTTAATAAAAAATACTAATAGTTTTAATAAATTACTTTTTATTGTTTTTATTAATTTAAGTTTATAGTATACAAAGAAACATTAATTATGTTTCGTAAGTTTGACATTAATACATAGAAATCTTATTTAATTTTGTATTTATATATTGTACATATTCCATAAACTTTATGGTAATGTATATTATTGATAAAAGAGCATATATAGTTTTTATAGAAGATATCAGGATCTGGCCAACGGGTCTGTTAAAGTTGGACAAACGTATATTCGTTGATCTTCTAAGTGTAAGTACGCACTTTCTTAAAGGTTTGAAGTCGATACAATTTAAAAATATCGTCATGAGTATCTCCTCTAACTTTTATAAGCTTCTAAAAAGATTTTAAAACAAAGTCTGTATTTCATTCCTTGCTGTCACCTGGAATATTCCAGCACAGCATACTAATGGTCGGAACTGTACGACTATAGTCTATAGCCATCTCCATGATGGATGGTGTAATGCACACGAAGCAATAACGAAATGATTTGTGCGAACTACGGTCAACACTTTTGTGTGTATCTCTACGTCCTTTTAACAAAAATCCTAACAAGAAAATATTTTAATATAGCTATTTTCAGAACAAATGATCCCCTATCTCGTCGGCGAACCGGTCGAATCACATATTTTGACTATGGTGTAAAGTTTTTGATGTTAGAGTTTATAGAGATAGAGCGTGTTGAGTTAGAAGATTGGTTAAGAGTTATTTGTTGTAGTCTCATGAAATGTTTTAGATGACATTATTTCCTAGGCGGAAAAACTAATAGACTGATTTATCAATGCACAGGCACCTTTAAACCCGTACTTCTCTTATGACGTAGGCTTCCACAAAAGAAATATTTTTCAAAATTTACCTTATAAGGGGTGAAATAGATAGGGAAAAAGAATGTATATGAACTACATAAGTATTACCATGAAACACAGTTGTAAATATTGCCACGTAGACAAATTTGCGGACAATTGCTAGTAACTCCATAAATAAAGCAAATTATGGACCATTAATATTCGCAAACGAAACTCCGGTTCAAATTGATCACCACAAAGAATAGGCTATAAATTTAGTCTAATTTAAGCAATTATCCCGCAAATTCAGAATAATTATCTTCCCGGTTATACAATTACAGATAGATTAGTTGGTAAACTTATCGTGCGGTGAGCCAATTTATCGATCGGTTTATCCTATCAACTGAAATTTAGACCCCCATTAGTGTAAGGTAATCGAGTTACGGTGAACGTATTGCTATGGACTCATTGAGTGAAATTTACGACCATAACTTTACAAGGGATGAAGAAGGTATTCTATTTCGATATACGCAAGTGACGTTTTTTATGACGTCATCACGCCTATTGTCCAATTGATAGATTGTGACGAAAGTTGAAGACCTCGCGCCCAGTAAGTAGTATATAAATGTGTTGATTTTTATTGAATAGTAATGTATTGTAGTTGTGGAAAACTTTTTTCTGCCCTCCGGGCATAAATAAAGATTTTGCGCCCACTGCAGTAAATCAATTGAAAATAGAAGCTTGGGCAGTAAACATTTTTGTCAGCAGTTACATGTGATTTGAGACATTTTTTTATCTTTTTGGCCGCAGGATTTTAAGAACATGTTTCTAAATTTATGAAACTTTTGTATCTTAGTATCTACTAAAAATAATAATAATCTTATATATCAATTGGACTGAGATGTGTGCATCAATAAACTTTCCGCGTGAGTTACTGACCAATCACACTTAGTCGTAACGCTTCTAGTTGATTACGCACCAATCATGTAATTCAGTTTCTCATCCCCTTGTTGCCAATTGGTCTATATGGCTACTACTATTCGACATGATGAATCAACGAAACTTATCTTTTGGCTGTTCTCTGGTTGAGACATTGCGGAGTAATTGATAATAGACATACAAACGCCCAATATGGTTACAAATTTTCACATTTGTAATCTTATTAGCTATTTTCCGTGGCTTTGTCTGCATATTAAAGATTTTATGTTCTATGTCGGGGACCTGTTACGATGGGCCAATAAAATAACCCAGGTCACTTTCTAAAGTCTAATCAATTTGTATGTTAAGTATTCGTTGTGTCACTACATTTATAGATTTATCCACATTTAGTAGGGATTTTATATTTATACCGCGATAATTGGGACTATTTCTATACTGGTTATAAATCTGCGGTGCGCTTACTACACTTATTTTGAGTTATCACTGTCTTCTTTTAAGGCAGGTAAAAGAAAGAGACAAAACACGTTTAGCACTGTTGTATGATTTTGTGACGTTATTTCCAATCAATTAGAAAAATATAGCTTAAACAAATAAGTAAAGACGACGTGCGTCTGAATCCGTACCACTTTCAATTAAAATTGAAATCATAAAAACAAAATACACTGTTCATATAAATACCAACACAACACTCGTATGTTAAGTGGGTTAAGTACTCTATTAATTTCAGGCCTAATAAACATTCATTCGAGTTGTACCACCCAGTGCAAATATATCACGCACAATAAATTCACAAGCTGTTAAATCATAACATATGTGATGTATATGTAACTACACAACACTGGTAATGAGATTATGAATTAATTTTACACATATATTATATAGGTTAACTGTTTCCTGTGGCTGCCCTCACGTGTTGAAGTTATTAAGTAGTCATTTATTTTTTGATGGATAAGGCAGCAGACAGGCACACGGTCTACCCTACCCTCTAGACCGGGACACGATAATGTCATTGTGGTCCCAGGAACAGGTATGGCGGTGGATCCTGACCCAGGCGAGTTGCTGCACAGCTCTCTACCACTAGTGGTCACGTTGGTAGAGACCCAGTTAACATATACTCGCTGTCTGGTAGGAAGGCAGTAAGTCTATTTTACACAGAGGACCGGCACCAACACGGGGAAATTTAGTTCATTTAAACTTTTGTGCCCTATTAGAGATACATATTTATATAAAAATCGCTTCTGTGGTGGAATGGAATCGATGACTGACTTTGATGCACGAATCGAGGCTAAACTTGTTCTTATAAGTTTTTAATTTATATGAAAAATATAAAGTTGCCTGAAATGGGATTTGGGCTTGATATGACGGCAGACTTGTCACCTGTCACATAATAATATGACCTAATATCGTGGGCTAATCGTGGGTGCATATGAATCTACCTACCGTTTCGGGTACGACGATACTTATTTATTTTACATGCGCTATTTATTTAATAAACAGCGTGGGGTGCATCATACTGTGGTTCATAATTAATTAACCTCTAATATATAGTTGCATATAGAATGATTATAATATTTTAAATAAAAAGCACCCCACGCTTTTTACTCTGAATTAAATTATTTTGTTAAAAACTTAAGTTTAACATTGATAAAAATTACAACATTTTTTTCCTATGTTCCTTGAAATCTTCCTAGTTTTTCTATCCACAAGAACGTCATTTCTCAGTATTCATCAAAATACAAAAAAAGGAATCACCCAATAGGTTCAGCCGTTCTCGAGTTTTGCTCTTAGCAATACATTTTAAGATTAATTTTTATTTATATAAATCAGGCTTAAACCAAGTTATACAGTTGTTCATAAGTGTTTTTGTCTGTTGAAAATTGTTTCACGTTAGAAGCATCGTAGTAGATTATAGCAATTATTTTGATTATATATATTTTCAATAGACGATGGGTAATGTAGTGTGAATCAATACAAGAAGTCCATTAGTATTACAGATGTAGCGATTTATTCCTTCTCAATAAACACGGGTCTAGAGGCTTACGCAACATGTGCTAGGGTTTCGGATTATATTTCGTATGTTACATATTAGACCGGTTAAACAAATAAATTATATCTAAATGTTCATATTTTAAATTAAAAAAACCTTATTCTCTTTTGAATTTACGTACGATATGGCGAAGGATTTGTCTTTGTCATATCTTGGGATGTTCATATGTACCTCTGCCTACCTCTTCGGAGGGATAGGCGTGACAATATTTATTAAAAAAAAGTAATTTAGTACAAAAATCACTGTAGTTCATAGATTTATGTAACGACTTGTATTAATTGATTGGTACTTTATAAATTACTTTTTTTGCGATATTCACCATGTTGTGTTCGAGCTCGGAGGCCAGGATCACTGGTAAACATACTTGCATTAACTTACGCAACTTACGCAAAGCCTTTAAACTTAAGTTAACAATATAACATTACTACTTAGGGTGTTTATTAATGACGTTATTTTTACCACCAAGAATTCATTGAACATTCGCTCGTCTATACTTTTTAACTATTATTTTTGCCTCATTAAAAGAAATCTTTTAATTAATTTTATCAGATTTTGACTAACTGATAAGTCGAAATTGGTGATACAAATGAAATGGATAGAAAATAATTTACTGAATGTATGTTAAAAATTGTTATAAAAAATATTCACAACACATTCTACCGCTTAAATATGCAAATATTATAGCAAATAATATTTGTTACTAATTATATTTTATACAAATTCAAAAACTTAAGCATTTAATGAAGTTGACATCAAATTAGTTGTATTTGTTTGTTTGCGAAATCATTAGCGTAGCTTTTTAAAATATAAAATACTAGCTTGCCACCCGTGGCTTTGCCCGCGTCAATTATTTTAACAACACAGATAACTTTCAAAGGGCAGAAAATTTTCCCACTTACTGCATAAAAACGTGCCCCCTTTTTAATGTAGCCTAAGTACTTTATGTATCTCTATACCAAATTTCATTAAAATCGCTTCAGTGGTTTAGGCGTGCGAGCATAACAGACAAATAGAGTTACTTTCGTATTTATAACATTAGTAGGGATTATTGAAAAACAATATTGGTATAAGTTAATAATTCGTTTCTATTTTAAGGAGCTCAATTTTAATGTGCAAGCAGAACCGCGAGGAACTTCTAGTTTCTGGTAATCCTAGTAACTTAGAGTAAGCGAAACTTTCCTCGTAAAACTCTGGATGAGTGCAATATAGAAGACGTCACTTAACATTAACTACAGCGGCTCGTTTACTCATAAAAATGAAAGGTTTATTATTCCATTTGCGCAAAGGTTTATATCTCTTTCATGCAGCTATTTTTGTAATGTAGAGAGCGTTAGCCATAGGCTGTGTTTATGGTTATGAACTGGGAAATAATAGTATTGGTATGACAGTTTCAAGATATAAGATATAGTAAATAAATAGGGAAGATACCAATCTGGGCAGCACAGCACTCTAACACATAGGAAAGATTACATACATACCTTCAAGTATAGTCTTCAAGTGTCAAATTCTCTACATACAGACCCTTGGATAATATATGAGGAATTTGGTTGTAGAATATCCACCTAGTTCTCCCCGGTACCTCCATCCATATTACCATTCTGTTCGAGTTATGATTATTTTCACTGTGCTAATTACTGAATAAATGAGTTCATCAAACCTCGACGCTGATACAAAAAGTACCTTTATAGATTTACTTTATAGTAGGTACCTTATTAGATAGTAAAATTTTCTTTAAGTTGCGATTTCAAATAAAATAACTTTATTCAAAGGAAATACACATAGTCTGCCATTTTGAATATTTGATGATAGATATATATTTGTCTATTGCATGTGTAAAATATATGTAGTTCTCACTTATGCAGAATGTAAAATGTAGCATACATCCTAAATCTTTTAAATCCTGGTAGAGAAGCCTCTAGCTATATTGAAACAACGAGATAGGCGGAAGAAATTTTACATTTAATATTCTTATGTATCTACCCTGACATTATTTTAATCATATTGTATTTTTGTCGTTTCTTGTGAAATTTGTAAATCATCATACATTTCTCAAAGTAAAATTATAAATTTATTCCTTCGTCTTTGTTTTGTCAAAATCAGTAAAGATGTTATGAAAGCAACGCATTTAAAGGCACAAAATCTCCATGACGTTATATTAAACCGATTATTTACATTAAAATTATTTTTTTATGACATAAGACAGTGAACAGGGTCTCCTGATGATAAGAGACAACCGTGGCCTATAGACAACATAGATGTTACAGGTGCGCCGCTGCCACAAGGCCCGACCACCCGACCACAAGGTCGGGCTTATTTTTATGCAAATGATTTTTATAAATATATTTAAAAAATTGTCACGTTTGACCTACATGTTCAAAAGTTCCTGTACATTACCGGTTCCAAGTTACGATAGTTTATTGGACTATTAATGTATATTAGTTATAGTTGTTACATTTGTAATTCCTGAAACACAAAACTTAGGATTTCGATAGAATCTAAGCAGTTTGTTAAATATGTTGTGTCCAATAAAAAATAATAAATGAAACAGACTGTGCGTTAATGAATTTATAATTAAGATTTTGGCTTTATCCCATTTTCCTATCGAAACGTCTTAAGTGAACGGAAAAAGTAGACTATAAAGTAGACTGAATCATGTAAATCAAATAAAGTAGAGTGAATCATGGCTGGAGTGCAGACAGTCAGACTAACAAACATACTCCCGACATATTCATACATTGAAAAGAGCACAAAAATGTACGAAACACAACAAGGGTGAATTTACATAGCAGTGAACCTAACTAAATTCAAATTATGGATATTCTAATGAAATTTCTCAACAATATGTATTTAGGTTCAATTTAAAATATACGACGGTTTTTATGTTGGTATCTAAAAGGCTTAAAATCTCGTTGGAGAAATAAATAACTTTAAAAAACGTACTAAATCAAGGGGAATAGCTGCTTACATAAATGTTCTTTTATATACAAAAAATGTCCAATAATACATGGAATAAATATTCTACGAGTATAAACACACAATAAATTAAACTCAAGTGAAACACGAAACAGTTTCATAGATTGTACCTTCGTGAAGTAAATGTCTATCTTTTTGCTGGGAGAGAAAAAGGGTTTGATTGCCTTTTAAAATTGTTAAAATAAAACCGACAACCGACGATTAATACCCCACATGTAATCTATTAAGTAGTCCAAGCTTTTACAATCTTATTATCTAATACCGGCATCTCTCAGTTCACAGTGGTTCTCCCGTCAACCACTTAACGGGCTGGATATCTGCCTGAGAAAGATTACTATTCGCCTAGCCGTTTTGAAAAATCTCCTGACTCGTAAATATTAAAATACACGCTATTTTGTCGCAAGTTTCTCTTGTAGAAATGCGTCACATCTCTTGATGAATATTTACCTTATCGTTTATTATTTGAGTGATCTAGTAATTAGCGTTGCTTGTATGCAAATAGTTTGAATAAGTTGTACAGCACAGCGGAGGTTTACCCATATCGGAGTTACCTCCATTCAGCTGCCACAACGTCAGTGGTTGTAGATAATGGTTGCTGCTTCTGAATTAACCGTAAGCTAGGCTGGTGGTAAATTACTTTAATGATTTCCTCTTGCTTCATTTCCAAATGATGTCATTTTATTATTTATAATTAACTAGCGACCCGGCCCGATTTCGCACGTGAATACTATACATGTTATATACATAATAACCTTTTACTTGAATCACTCTATCTATTTAAGAAAACCGCATCAAAACCCGTTGTAAAGGTATAAAGATTTAAACATACATAGGGGTATAGGGACAGAGAAAGCGAATGTGTTTTATATGTAGTGATTAAAATTGAACGATTTTTAGAGAGCCTCAGTGACTTAGTGGTATGCATTTCGGAGTTCCATTTCGGTAGTCCAGGTTAAAACACGGCTACCTATGAGTTTTTCTAATTTAAGTACATTTTACAAGTGCTTTTCTGGCGAAGGAAAACATCGTTCGGAAAACCGTAATTTGTGCCTCAGCCTACCTCATTCGGGGTACGAGCGTGACAATATTTATGAGTTTATTTTTATTCTATTTAATCAGTGTATAATCTCTGTGATTTTATAATAAAATAAAATCACAGAGTGACAGTTGCAAGTGATTATTATTAATCACTAGCTATGCCCGCGACTTCGTCCGCGTTTTAATAAAATTCTAAAATAAAAGTCATCTAAGCCACTCCTTATTAAAATATCAGCTATCTGCCAGTGAAAATCCGTTCAAGTGAAAATCAAAATCCGTCAATCCGTTAAGAGATTAGTGGGTACAAATAGACAGACAGATAGACAGAAATTCTAAAAAATACTATTTTGGTATTTGTACCTTGTAAACATACATAATATAGTAAAAAGAAGTTATTTTAATATTTAATATGTGATATCAAAATAACTACTAAGCCATTCCTATTTTTTTATTTGTATACATTACATTTGCCAAACAAAAAATGTTTAAATAAAGAAACGTTATTTAAGCATCCCTGTTGGGCTTAAACTAAAATTAACGCTGAAACTTTAATGTCATCAAAGCGTTTCCATAATCGTTAACACACTCCATTGATTATTGGAAAATTCACTAAAAGCTGTAGTAAACATTAAGTGGGTTCACTTTTACGATGAACTGGCGATAATTTTATTTAAATTTACAAAAAAATGTATATTGTAGGTATATTTATTTACAAAATAACTATCGCCTTTGTAGTATATTGTAGTTGGTGTCCAATTTGACGCACAATATTTGATTTTCGGATAGGGCACTTGTTCAATTAGTTTTTCAAGTTTATCTGAAAAACAAGACGTTGCCTGGGAACCGATTTGTGCTCGATAGGGCGACGAACTTACCAACTAACCTAATATTGTCGGCTAACCGTGGATGCATATTTAATACGTTTAAACAAGCAATTCTTGTATATATCAGCGATTTAGGAAAAGGCTCAAACAATTTTCTTGAAATTTTGTATTTGGGGGGTTATGGGGGCGATAAGTCGATCTAACTAGGTTTTACTTTCAGGTTTTATTTATTAATTGTGTTTTCACGGAATATAAACATATATCATTATAATACAAAGATGAATTTCGCTAGCATTTACAAAGTTAGAGTAATCGTTAAGCCGATATACTCGAAAAGGTAGGCAGAGGTACATACTTATGCACCCATTTGCTTATTTCTTTATTCACTTAACACTTTATTGAACCCATGTCATATTAGAAGGAACGAAGAAAAAAAATGACAAAAAGTACAAAATAATACGCTATTCCTTTTTACTTTTTGTGACGAAGAAAAAAATGACAAAAAGTACAAAGGAATACGCTATTCCTTTGTACTTTTTGTAATTTTTTTTTCTTCGTTCCTTGTAAGATGACATGGGTTCAATAAAGTGTTAAGTGAATAAAGAAATGAGCAAATGAGTGCATAAGTATGTACCTCTGCCTACCTTTTCGAGTATATCGGCCAATAAAGTGTTAAGTAAATAAAGAAATGAGCAAATGGGTGCATAAGTATGTACCTCTGTCTACCTTTTCGAGTATATCGGCCAATAAAGTGTTAAGTGAATAAAAAAATAAGCAAATGGGTGCATAAGTATGTACCTCTGCCTACCTTTTCGGGTATATCGGCTTAACAATGTATTTTAGATAGAAATACATTACATTATTTTAAATTTGTTCAGCTTAAAGTAAGGAAACAAAATAATCAAAACATAACATATTTATGAGACTTTAAGGATTTATTTACAGCGAAAGCTTTTATAATATTTGAATTGACGTTAAAAGTTAATAGTGATGGTTTAAGGGAAAAGTTTGTTTTATACTTTTTTGTGCCATTAAATAAAATATTATTGTGAAAAAGTTTTTTATTTTTAATTTTTGTCTTTCCAGATTGACGCAAGTACTTCAATATCGTTTTGTCACTAACTTCAAAGTTCAAAAGTTCAAGCTCAACGGTAGATTGAGTTGGACCCACTTCCACTATCGTCTTTTATTCGTTTGTGTCAAAAGTAACTACCGGCCAACCCCAAGGCTCGTTCTTCAACTCCAAATTACCATATATAAACTACTAAACCAATAATGGACCGGTTTTATAAAAGCAGTGTTAGTTCCATACACGTCGTTAATATCATGTGGTATGAGCGGTTCTTCTACGTAGGAACTTATTTTAAAAAACATGTATCTATCTATCTCATCTTATACCTTTAAACGAGCAATTCTTATATATATCAGCGATTTTGAAAACGGCTCGAACGATTTTCTTGAAATGTTGTATGTAGAGGGTTTCGGGAGCAAAGCTCGGTCATCCAAGTACTTACATATAAAAAATCACCACAATATAACAAAAAACAATTCCGTATCTAAAATCAAACAACTGAGTACCTTTACGCCTATTACCCCATAAGGGGTGGACAGAGGTGTGCTAGTACATAGGTACTACCAGTGGATGTATCAAATACTCGTAACTCAAATTAAAGTAACTTTTTTTACATGAAATTTATTTGAATTTTGAATATCATGCTAATTCACAGATACTTATATTTGAGAATTATTTTTTCTTAAATATCCAATTGCATAGGCATACACATTAACTATGTTGTACAGTTAAAAAAATTCTTCACTTCGCTGCTTTGGAAGAATAGTGTAGTATTGCCAAATACTACAAAATTGAGTTTCCAACACCATTCAACGTAAAATGATCTGTTTTGTATACTCAGTAAAGATCGTATTTCTATATCAACATTTACGGCCGTGGTTCCACCGAAAGATTGTATCCTATTGGTCAATTTTGGCCGTCATTTTTTGTAGATAGCGTTGTATCGCGAGTTGCAACTTGTCTTTAGAAGTGAACATTCGGCTGGTTTTCTGGAATATGGTCATATTACAGAATTATACAGATTTTGAGTGCGCATTTATCTAAAACACTGCATTATTTCGTGATATGACACTATTGTTTACAAAAATCT
>DVZL01005361.1:0-12125 GCA_018236625.1 Lasaia peninsularis
AGCCTAAAGCCTTCCTCGATAAATGGTCTATTCAACACAAAAATAATTTTTCAATTCGAACCAGTAGTTCCAGAGATCAGCGCGTTCAAACAAACAAACAAACTCTTCCGCTTTATAATATTAGTATAGATATTATAAATGCATAAATTTGCATGCAGGTGTGCGGGTTTCCTAATGGTAAGAGACAATCTTGGCCATGACACCATAGATGTTGTACATGCGCTGCTGCCCTGTGGTGGGTCTTAGACCTTGTGTGTAAGTCTACCAGCTACCCTACCCTCCGGACCAGAACACGACAATGTCATTGTGGCGGCAGGCATAAGTAAGGTGGTGGATTCCTAACCGGATGAGTAGCTGCACAGCACTCAACCAGCCGTGGTCAAGCTGAAAGTGACCCAGTTAACCTATGCTCGCCCCTTATGAGTTCTTTGCCAAGAAAGCAGTTGGTCTATTCAACACAGAGGGCCCGACCAACACGGGGAAAACTACTTAGGTACCCTTTCACGCAAAAACTACTGAACGGATTTTAACTAAACTTTGCAGTAACTTAGATGATACATCAGAATAACACATAGACTTCTTTTTAACCGACTATAATTCACGCAAACGAAGTTGTGGGTGAGAAGCTATTAGTTAATTTTACTCTTATCACTTTAAGATATAATGAAATTTTCCCTTGCAACTTTCAACTAAATTTATTCGTTCAAATTTGAGTTTAAATTTGATTTAGTCAACTATATAGGTTTTAATCACGCATTGTAGAAACCAAAGATGTTACTGCATTGAACAATAAGCACAAGTACACTTCAAACCTTAAATATAGCGATGACGACTGGCGCTGTTTCGACAATTATACAACTAGTTTTAAATATTTTTTTTATTTGTGAGAATTGAAAACTTAATCTATACAGCATTTGCCGATCTACATATAATTTAAGAATTTTAAACGAACATAAAAACCTCAATGGTTTAGTGTTTAGCGCTTCTGACTTTCATTCCGGTATTCATAAGTACATTGTTTGAAGATGAACATCGTGAGGAAACCCAGTTTTGAATTCGACCTAGTCTAGGATTGGGATTGGTTTTAGGTAAAAAAAAAACTGGTGCACTTGTCAAATCACCAAGATTAGGCAGCCGATCCTAATGTCATCTGATGTAGAAACGGAATAAGATTAGGATATAAAAGAAAGAAGGAATCTATACAAATAAATAAATAGGTATAAAATTGGAGTGTCTGTATGTATATATAATATTAAAATAAACGCGTTTTACTAACTGCATATGTATATTTACAAGATTCATATATCAAAACAGCATTTTTTAGATTTTTTATCTGTCTGTTTGTACCCGCTAATCTCTGGAACGACTGGACTGATTTTTACGGTATTTTCAGTGGCAGACAGCTAATGTAATAAAGAACGGCGAAGGCTGCTTTTATTTTAGAATTTTATTTTAAAATGTATAACATAAACTAATATTAAATACAAACGCGGACGAAGTCGCGGGCAAAGCTAGTATTGAAAAATGATATATTTCAGTAAGTCAGCATCACGACCCAACCCCATGTGGGAACCCAGAGTCTGCTTTCCGACTTTTACATCCCCACTTTGCTCGGCCTTCAGCGTCCCCCAAAGCCGGACTGGCTTTGGGGGACGCATGCATGCCGATGAACATGACGATGCACACATATCTTGTTCTACGACACCTAGCCAACGTTTCTTGGGTCGGCCTTTTTTACCGGTTCCTACAGGTCCTATGGCATGTAGACATTTGTTTCCCACGCAGCCCGACGGTTAACGCAAAACGTCTCGTTTGTTATTACACTTTAAATAGAATTAAAATCGATCTAGCTTTGATAGCATAGCTCAGATTCACTCGATAGATACAATCTTCAAAGCGCTCGCTCAGCCACACAGGTTTTTAGTATTAAATCTGAAAAATCTGTTACTTATTCGTTATACGGCGGCACCGGCTTAGACACTTGAGCACGCGCGGAGGGCAACTCTAATTACTGCGGGCGGGGCACGGCCGCGCGGTCGAGTGTCGCGGGTTTATTTCTCCTTTTTAATTCCTCCCAGGGAAGAACGCTCGGGGCACGTCTGGTGACACGCACTTAGGACGTCAAGTGACGTCATCAGTTGTGACTTCGTGTCCCCCGGCTTGTACGTATCCGAAAGTGGAGGTTGAAGCTGGAATTGTTTGTTGATTATTTGAACTGATGTTCTTATGTTTTCTTTTCGTCTCCGTTAGGGTTGATGTGTGCGAAAAAAATGTTTTTTTTCTGGAGGCCCTGTTGCGTTTAAGCAGGCAGATATATGGTGATTATAACAATAATAAATATTTCTAGACAAATTACACAGATTTATGCCCTCAAAGTAAGCAAGTTAATGCTAATGTTATTAGACTATACTAATACATAGATATACTTAAATAGGTATTAGAATAAATTTAATAACTCGTATCTCGCAGTTAGTCGGTGGCATTAGGAGTGTATGCTAATCCCTCGACCAACGAGACGGTTAAAATGAGGTATTTATATTGTAGCATCTAGCCATGCCCGCTATTTCGTCGTTTTTATATAATTATTTTATTTTATACATTTTGTAATAAAATTCTAAAATAAAGTATAAGCCATTCCTTATTACATCTGCTGTCTGTTAGTGAAAGTCCCGTCAAAATCAGTCTAGCCATTTCAGAGATTAGCGGGTAGAAGCAAACAGACAGACAAAGACATGGTGGGGTTTGAACCTGGAATTCCGAAATAGAAGTCCGAAGCGGTTACCCCTGGGCCACCGAGCTACTAAAATTTTACATATATCGCTAGCTGTATAGTTTGGTGAAAATTTGGCGCCAAGATGGTGCCGCCATTGCTCTTATTTGCATCGCTTTCATGAAGTGAATGTGACGCGCCAACATCCATTACGTGTCTATTATGTGTGTTGAAGACGCGCGAAGTCGCCTTATTTTTTTTTTCATACGTTATGAATTTTCTCTGCCGAAATTCGGCTAAACATGCAAAACCATACTTGGCTATTAAGTATACTGCATTCGATGTCTTTGACATATATAAAAGAATAGAAAATATTTTACATTGTAAATCAAGCGGTAGGTGTGACGCGTCTATATACATAATCAATTTATTACCGAATTGCAGGAACTCCAAGAGGATCCGGCGAAAGAAACTCATGGCGCTTGTGTTTTTTTTGTTTTAATAATTATCTACATTTTTTTAAAACCTTGTTACATATTGAGATAACGACGTACGATCTATGGTCGTTTCTTACGATCAGGAGTCCTGTGTGCTTGTTCACTGTCTTATCCCATAAAAAAATGTAAATCATATAAAAGAAATTGGTAGGAAAAGCAATTACTTAGTTCCAATTTTTATCAGCTACTTATTCATCATCTCATCTTTTTAAATTATCCAGTGACTTCGACTGCCCACCTTCATACCCCGTTCTTAAAACAATCAAAATTATTCTAGTTTTTACTCGATCAATTTTTATCTATATAAAGTCACATTAAAAACACACAATGTCTTTTTGTACAATCCACATCGAGAAACATATCAACATTTTTTGAATCTAAATAAACATGTATAAAGCAGTTTTTTTTTTTTACATCTGATCAAATTTCTCTTGATATCTTATGATTGTTCTTTCAATGTTCAAATAACAAAAAATAGCAATATACAGAACTCTTTAATTATTATGTAAATGTATGTTCGAGTATCGTTTGCCAAAGTGAAATAACAATATGGTGAAGTCTATTTCATAACTCAGACCTGAGATCCTAAAGGCCTTAGCTTAGTTTTTTCTAAAACTTTGTGAATTAATAAAAAAAGAACTGTGTTTTATTTGCAACTAATGTTTATGTTGTACAAATTAGTAGGAACATTATGAATAAAAAATATCAACTATGATTGTTCGAATAAAATGCGAAAATGATTTGATAAAATTTCGTAATGATTCGTAAATACGTCCAACTTAAAAATTGCAATATTTTACCATATACCTATATCAACGGTTTTCCATTAGAGAAAACTACAAAAACAGTACCACCACCACCACTTCTGAAGTAAGACAACAAAACAAGAATCATCAAAAACCATTGTCAATGGAAGTGATACGAATTTTAACGTCTGAACCTCTTGAAATAAAGATGTAAAAACTGAAATAACTATATTTTTCAATCACTCGTGAAAAACGTGTTACACAATAAGAAAAAATATAATAACATCACTTACAGCAGTAGGGTATGTCTCGTAATGAAGGAAGCGGTGATTTGTTCGCGGCCCCGCGTTGGGCGCCAGCCGCCGACTCTCGTTCGACAATGCCACCTAATGGCGACGCCTCGTTACGCACTCCCAGCGAGAGCGTAATTATAAACGGCAAGAACACACTCTAGGTGCAGGAATGGGACTATCTGAATTATCTACGTGCGTTTTAAAGATTAACTAGGCGCTATAGATTCAAGTTGATGCTGACGAGTGCCTATACAACTGTGGCAGATTTGTGATTTCTCGCACAAAACATTTATTAGGGACTACGGGGGGCGAGTTTTAGTATCTCTATCTTCGGCTTACCATCATCCCGGGTTTAATTATGTGAAATGGTGAATTTTCCCCTGGAATATATGGAGCAGAACCTAAAGTGTTAAGCAGTTTGATGAGAGGTATTACTTACCAATCCAAAGGTTAAGTGATTCAGAATAAAAAGTTATGGAAAAATAAACACTGAAAAAGTCTAAAATAAAATAAAAAAGAAATATAATAAACGATTGTTGCAACAACGGTTTTAACGTTAAAACCTTTATTACGTAAGAAACGTTTGACATTAGATACCATTTATTAAGTTCTCTATGGGAACTTGGTATTTGGCAAAATACGTTTAAAAATTTTTGTTTAAATTCTATTCCTTTTGTGCCTTTTCCTTCTGCTCGGAATAATGAGGTTTCGCCAAATCAGAGTTGTATTCGTTTTATTTAGCTTTTTATTGCGGAAAGTTTTACACAAGCTTACGTTTGAACATAGACAAACTTGTTTTCGATATTCGAAATTTCTTGTGTTCGATATTCGAATTTAATGAGTAATCAACTGAAAACTGTTTGCTAGATTGGTCTTCGAGAGATCCAGTTTTGGTTGATTTTCTGGCGACCCGTTTGACTTTAAAGTCGAACCCCCATAAGTATCTGAAGGGGGTTTTGTTTGCGGTAGTGCTAAGCGTAAAGCAAGCTATCGGTTCTATGGTTCGTGGCAAATCCCTTTAGATCCAAAACTTTGTACAGACCTCGTCTCACTGCCACTTTGGAATAAGCTGGTTCGGACATTGAATTATGTATCTGGAAGTGATTTTTTTGTATAATACTAACTGGCCCGGCAAACGTTGTTTGGCCTTATAAAATAATTACTAAAATGGCCATTAAAAAATAGGGGTTGGTGATAAAAAAAACGTAATAATTTGGGGCTGTATGTATTTTAATGCCACATTATAAAAAAAATAAAATCAAAAAAATTCGTTAAAAATTTAAAGTTTAACAACCCTTATTACTTAGGGGTATGGAAAGTAGGTAGTAGCTGATTCTCAAATCTACTGAATACGCACATAAAATTTGGTAAAAATCGGCCAAGCCGTTTCGGAGGAGTACGGTAACTAACATTGTGACATGGAAATTTTATGTATAAGATGTAATATCTTAAAAACGTATGTTATAAAAGTGTACCACACTTGAGTCATGAGTATTCGTAACAGTCGGGTTTGTTTGAAGAGTTGAATTAATGTGGAGGAAGGAGGCTAGTATGGAATCGTAAAATTTGGCATTCTACTCTCTACCTACATAAAAATCGACTTGGTGTGAAGATATGTATGTGTATTTTACTTATGTATATTTTTGAATCTTTGTACATCAAATTATTTTTTACTTGTTTTTACCGCATGTTGGCTCCATCCATACTGGTTTCACTTCACTGTTTCTGAACTACACTAAATGTCTTCAACTGTAAGAACATTTTAATGATAAAAATGCCACGCCGCGCCAGGGAAGCTCCGATTGAAATGAAATAAAAATGATTTATTTGCCGAATATGTGACTTAAAAGTTATTACAAAAGTTTTTAATTATACCAACATATTCTACCACAATGTGGTGTGCAAATATTTTAAAACATAATTTATATCATCAAACTATATATTATATACTAATTATCTTATTATTTATATACATTATTTTACACCCGACTTATTTTAACCCTGTTTACCATAAACTACCAGCCGTCCCGTGAATCCCGTGTCTATCCGTATAAATCTATAGTAATAAATAAAATTGAAGTATCTATCTTACGCCAATACGAATTTCAGTTATCATATTGACAATTGAAATACCTAGTAGTTTAGAAATGCAAGTAGTTTTTCCGGGTTTTCCATTCGTTTTATATGTGGGGAAAGATATTAGAGCATCACAAAGAGAGCGATTAAACACTCGTGGCAGTTTCACACGGGCTCGCTGGGTGCGATTTGCAAGCGGTTTTAAGTCGTCGAGTGTCGCGTTTTGTGCGGATGAGAGAATACCTTGTATTTAGCTCGGGTTTGACGTCATGAGTTTATAGATAGGACGGACTCCGACGGTATATCTGCCTCATCGACTATCAACATTAGTTACCGTCGGAAAAAGTACCCGAAGTAGGTACACATACATTTTTCTAGCTTCCGGAATTTAACGTGATAAATATATAAATTTTTGTTCACGCTTTTAATCTACATAGTTACTTTTTATTGGTTGGTTATAGTTTGCAAAATTATGGTATTTAATAACCGTCTGAACCCTGAACTATTCTAGGTCAGGCTGATTATTTCAATCATGTATTTCGAAAATCAGGACCCAGATCTAACCCCAGTGCCTACAAGAAAATTAAACATTATTCATTTAAATTTTACTATTTATCGAAATTAAATTCTATTTAAAAATGCTTTATTTGAAAAATGTGGTAGTTTATGGTAGATAGTGTTAAAATAAATCGGTTATAATTTAATAATAGGTACGATTATTATTAAACAAAATTAAAATAACTTGTTAAAATATTTGCACTCCACAGTGTGGTGGAATATTTCGGTATAATTAAATATTTTTTTGGTGACAACACACATATCTATTCCGCAAATAAATAATTTCAAAATAAATATACTCATGGAAAAAAATAGTGCGCCTGTGTGCATGAGTTACCTAGTAAAAGGTAAGTGGACGGATCCACGGGTTTCTTCGCTTAAAATATAAGCAGTTTTGTTTTCAATTTTCTGTGAAAAATTCATCACAGACCCTCTGCTTCTTGTTGCAGAACTGACCAGGGTAGCAAGGCAATGACTTATCTATTCCTACCGCTATGACCTTTAGGCTTCATCTACAAGACTGGCTCAACGCCATCTATGTTTTCCATAGGCCTTATTATCTTTGTCTATTATAATATAAAAGCCATGTGCTTTTTCGCTGTTTTATCCCAAAAAATCGCCGTACTCTACACACATAACTGGATTAAACATCTTCGGCTAATTTTTATCAATGGATTTAGTGTTTGAGATTTGTGTTAGTTATAGACATCTTCACAAACTTGTGTTATTTTTTTGATATTGCCTTCGCCTTAAATATTTATTTAAAACAATAAGTGATCAATAGCTTTTCCTAAATTAGAAAGATTAAATTGATTAATTATTTAGGATTCTAAAGTGTTTTAGAGTAAAAATTTCTTTCTCTTTAGAAGAACTTCTGGCATGGAAAAGTTAGGTTTAGGTTATTGGAATGCTCTTGAGGAGATAATTTTTTTTGCTACAGACCGCTCGCACAGCTTTGGTCCCCAACGTAGCGGCTACGTGCCCCACAACCAACAGAACCCGGGGTACAACTCCGGCTATCAGAACCAGGGGCACAACCGACAGAACTACTCCCAGCAGGGAGGCTACCAGCGGCAGGGTAACTACCCGAGACAGGACCAGGGAGGATATAACAGGTGAGATAATTTTTACATTCTTTTTTAAAAAAATAATGAAGTATTTCGGATCGGAACGCCGACACTACTTGAGAAGATCAGAAGAAAAAAATTCAGGGGACTTGTCTTTTTTTCTTTTTTTTTTAAACTTTATTTAGCCAAAGTTGTAACTTTATTTCATGTTATTATAGATATAATAGGGTTTAAAGTTATGTTATAGATATTCATTTCAATACATATATTTTTTATTTAATTTCCTAGGAACGACCAGGGTGGTTACCAACGCCAAGGTGGCAACCAGGGGGGATATCAAAGACAGGGATACGACCAGGGAGGTTTTCAACGACAAGGAAATGACCAGGGGGGTTACCAACGGCAGGGAAACGATCAGGGGAGATACCAGAGGCAGAATGACCAATATGGAGGACAGGGACACAACAACCAGGGTAGGAGACAAGGATCAGGAAATAGATACCAGGGGAATTCCTCGTGGCGTTAATATTAGTTACGGAAAAGTTAAAGTCGAATATCTCCTTAAAATACCGGAAATCATTTCGAAAGTAACCTTTTACGGATGTTAGGAAAATACTATGACATAGACATACTTAAAATATACCGAAATAGAGTTAAATACCTAGACCTAGAAGAACCGGACATCTATGTTCCTCACACAAATGCCTGTTGAATTAGGGAATCAAACCCAAACCTCGCGGATAGCGTTAACCTCTAGAACCAACGAGACGACCAAATGGTTGTTAGCCAACTGTACTGTTACTTAGACAATGGACATATCTAAAAAGATACCGAAAAGAACCCAGACCTAGAAATACAGGCATCAATGTTCATCATATAATTGCCCACTCCTGACGGGAATCAAACTCGAGCCTCGCCGATAAGTCATGCATTAGGAGTGTACGCTAATCCTTCTACCTATATGGCGGCCAACTTAAATTATAATTAAATACGCATCATACAAATCCTCCCGCCAAGTCCCTTGCAAAGTCCGCAGAGAGTACCGAGTGCTAAGAATACTTGCCATAACTTCCTCTACATTCGTCACTCCCTTCGTACAAACCTGCTGGTTTTGGAGAACCTTGACACCACCCTCAGATAATACACGCAGATTTAATCGTGTGATTCGAATACGGTCGTGGAATGTCTACCAACCTGACCTTCACCGTAAGAGCGCCCAGAAAATGTACTTAGCTTAGAAATAGTCATTGGTACATTACGGGGCTAGAAAGTGGATTATCAGAATGGAAGTCCGAAGCGCGTACCACTAGGCCACTGAGGCCGAATAAGGGAGTTTTTCCTGTGATTACTACGCATAATAAACTTGTAAATAATCGACCACCGTCATTAGATATGTAGGTCAACAAAGCAGTCAAAAATATTGTAAAATATGTATTTAGTAAAATGTTTAGCGAAATTTTACTTTTTGTATACGTTTATCCCGTTGATTGTATATACAGCTGATATGTATATATAAGAATATCTCTTGATGTGTGAATGCGTGGTTCCATGCTCAATCATTTATTTCGTATAAATACTAAGGAATGTTCTAGAAAGTATTAAGTTTATATACATGTTCGCCATCTTGGCGTTAAACTTACATTATATTTCAGGCAAAGATATTATCACCCCTCAATTTCACTCCTCACTCCAGACCCAAACCCAGATCAAAACCCTTATCAAAATTGGTTCAGTAGTTTTACCGTTATGCGGCAACAGACAGGCTGACAACATTTCAAAATAATTGTTATCAATTTGGAAATGCCCTAGTAACATATCGCGATTATCTTGATAATTTTTAATGTACTGACGACTTTTATGACTTAGATTCGCATCCGTTGTATAGATATATAATATTAAATAAAGGGACGCGAATTTGTACCTGAAAGATAAATTTGATGATATAGAATATAAAGACAGAAAAATTCAATTCTATAGTGGTTGAAAAATGTAATATTTTTATGAAGTAAAAAACAGAAAAAAGTTTGACCTTGGAGATAATTTACCAGATTCATTTATAACTTATAATCTCAACTGCAATAAATTGATTATGGCATATTTTGTTTCATAATAAATGTACTTACATTTGAAAACAATAAAATTAGACGTTAAACTATACTTCTATCATAACTATTGTTTGTCAAAATCATGAAGTTAAAAGTAATATTTGAGATTACACAACAATATGTATTATTGATAACTCTTTCTAAACATCCCAACCTAACCTCTCTGTTAGTTTTGTGGAGTTGACAAAGACAAAACAAACTCGCCTTGTGAGAGCGAGATAGCCAGCCCTATGAAAAAAAGATAGATGTTTGAATATGATCATCAATGATTTCGCAATAAAATATATTTATATTGATTACAACTGAATCGTATTATGCAATAAGGAAACAATCCATAAATTGTTATCTGTAAGAAAAAGCAATAAATGACTTTTATTATTGCGGGTATTCATACAGCAGCAATAGTATCAGATTTTTCATAGATAGCTAATTTTTGGACTAATTAAACATTGTTTTTCAAACTAGAACCAATGCACAAAAATTCTATTGTTAGTGTGTTTTAAAAGTGTGACGAAAAAAATGGTAAACTGTTTAAAGAAACTTATGTTAAAATTTAACATGAAATTTTTGATTTTTCTTCACATGTTTAGAACTAAAATTGAATAATCTACAGTTAATTTTTGTCACTGGAAGTTTTATTACATATTACTGTGCCTTGTTTCTTTTCCGCATAACATGGTCCAAGCATTACAAATTTAATTGTATATAATATATGTAATTTAAGTAATTTTTTAATAAGTTTTATTAAATGTTTATAAACAGATTGTTTTTTAATTTATCACAAATCTGCTTTAGAGAAAATAATTGAAAATGACGCCGATTAAGTAACAAGGTTAAAGACGAGGGAAAAAAAGATTCAGTAGTCACTTCGGTCTCATGATGTGACAGGTGGCAAGTCCGTCGAAATATCGGGCATAAATCTAATATCAGGCTACGTTATGTCATTCAGATCTGAAAAAGTCATAGAACAAATTGCCCCACCTGGTAATCGAATCCGGAACCTAGTGTGGCAAAGACAGACACTGGCTAGAATGGAATAAAGAACGGTGTAGAATAGACTAACTGCCTTCCTACCAGACAGCTCGTAAGAGACGAGCCTAGGTTAACTGGGTCACTGGTGGTAGAGTGCTGTGCAATTTTCCTGCTGCCAATGATAGTGTCGTGTTCCGGTCCAGAGGGTGGGGTAGCCGGTAGACTTGCACATAAACTTTAACAGTCCGACCACGGTACAGGCCACGGTTGTCTCTTACCATCAGGAAACCCGTGTGCCTGTTTTCTGTTTTATCCCATAAAAAAAACTAAGCTTTATCACAGAATTTTATTTTTGAGAATTCCATAGATTAAGATATATATATATACGTTGTACGCATACGTAGGTTGTGTCCCCTAGCATTTATATAAAAAAACACTTGGAACACAAAAGTTATTTTTCACTTCTACAACGATTTTAAACACTTTAAAATAGTTAAGGACTATTGAAGGGTTATGACAACCCGAAATAGGTATAGCACTAGTCTATCTGCGGAAAGAAAGTTGGCAGGCAGAAACCAGGTCCGTTGCTGGGCAGCGGTTAGACTGGTGAATATCTAACTGAACAAAATTATGGAAACGGCATGAATTATTAGTATTAGTAGAGGCAGTCAGGGAGAGCTTAGGAAGGAGACTATAACCATTGTTCATAGATATTGTGACTTTAACACACCTCTTAGTTTTCAAAGGTCTCGTCTACGCTCACGCGATGGCTTTGCAATCGGTACTTCGGTTTAGGAGTGAGAAATGACAACACAATTACGTGCTCGGTAATTAAATATTTTCAATTTTTAATCAAATTTTAAATTTTTCATTTCTATTGTTTACCGTAAATCGATAGCAGCACGTTATTTATATGTATCGTTAGTGTAATTATCCTAGTAACATTCACGGTGGGCAGCACTTACTTAAGTGTCATAGATAAAAATATAATAAAAATGTAATAACGGATAGTTTAGCGTGGGGTGGGAGAGATTATGCAGGCGTTGGGAGGAGACTTTACCCGCGAGAATATATCCCGTAATCA
The DNA here is from genome assembly GCA_018236625.1 of Lasaia peninsularis. NCBI lineage: Eukaryota > Metazoa > Arthropoda > Insecta > Lepidoptera > Riodinidae > Lasaia > Lasaia peninsularis. The sequence goes on from DVZL01005361.1 coordinate 12,109, forward strand.
GTGTCATTTCTACCTCA
>DVZL01005362.1:0-12125 GCA_018236625.1 Lasaia peninsularis
TCTGGTGTCTATAGGCGATGTGTTTTTCTTACCTTCAGGAAATCCGTCTGCTTGTTTGCCTTCCAATATCATAAAAATAAATCAAACAAAAGGGCTCGTTGAGAGCAACTCGAAAAATAATAAAAGCTTTTTGCTTTTAATTTAATTTATTTTAATATTACATACAGACACACCAATTTTATATGTTTGTATAGATAATTCACATGAATTATTTTGTTTGATAAAAACTTTTTTATAAAATTATTAACACAACTATTACTATTCATAGTCAGATCTGGAACAACTTATGAAATCACCCAGAAAACACCCACTTACTTACAAACAAAAAGAATCATCAAAAAAATTATCTTGATCCAGTAAAAAGTCCTGAGAAAAAATAACATACAGTTTATTTGAGAATCTTCACTCAGTTCAATTGAGAATCTGTTACTTTTTTGTACGCCATTTGTAAAACATACAAAATTAAAATAAAAAGTAAAAATATGTAATGTTGTCTTGGATTGGATTTGGACCCTGCCACCTGTCAGATCATGGGACCTTATATCATTAGCCAATTGTGGTCACATAATTATGTACTTCTGTCTACAGCTTTGGGTAAAGGGGCATTATGATAATAATTAATCAATAAATTTTTAAGAATATATCAAACATTAAAATTGAAAAATAATTACATTGAGATTTATTTTACCTTGAGGTCCTCATAATTACCAGTACACAACCGTTCTGTGTATGTTTCAATTGCATGGCATGCTATTTCCAACGAAACATATGACAGTTTGTTATCTAACGTTTTTACAAATTCACTCATTGGATAACCACACAGTTCCTTGTCAGAAGAAAGCTTCATGTAACAACATCCTACCACACATATGAATTTTACTTTGTTACAATCTACAAAATGTCGTATTAAGAATGGTCCCAAATCACCACATGGATGTAAACCAATTAGTCCATAGCCATCCATAGAATCATGAAATGACAATAACTCTAATTGCTTTGGCTGTATGAGTGTTACATTGTGATGTGTGGGCCTCAAAAATGTTGGTACATCTATCTTTAATTTATGTTTACTTGCAGTATATTCATACTCTAAGTCCAGTTTTCTGAAATTAAAACATATCTATTATATTTTTAAAATCCGACAGCAAGCAATAGTGTTTCAGACTTCTTTTCATACATATGAAAACATGCAAGACTCTTGAATAAAACTTGATGGAGTCATTAGTACTTTTAATATGTTATTAAAAATAAATAAAAATAATTATTCTAACTGTTTTATTCCCCTTTTTGTAAGATTTGTGAGTATGTGACTTTTCCCATGTTTGGTCTTTTGCCTATGTATAGAATAGACCATTTATTTTCTTGCCAACTCTTCTTCTTGGCAGCTTGTCACTGGTGAACACTGGTTGAATAAGATACTACTAGCAAAACCACTAGTGGTTAAGTGCTGTGCAGCAACTTGCCCATGTAGGGATACACTGCATTTACTATTCCAACCACCATACCTTTTACCATTGAAGAACTGTGCTTTTACCTGTGCCCTTAAAAGATCTGTGAGGTACCACAACTTGTATTTATCAATTTTTTTTGTATTATAGCTCAGTATGGGGATCTAAATAAAGGGCTCATCACAAGGATTGTATAAAAATATATGTAGTTGTCATATACTGTTTAGCTTGGTACAGTCAGCCTTTGATTTTTTTAATGTGGTTGTTTTAAAAATTTAAATTATTAAAATAGGAAATACATACCACAAATACCAACCTAGCTTGTTCAGTCAGCTGAGTTTGAGCTTCTACACCATCAGCATTAAGGTTATATTTGTATGCAAGTATTCTAACTAAATGACCTAAGCCAGATCCAAAATCTAGAACTTTACAACATTTATTTAACACTGCAGTTTCAGAAACAAATTCTGACATCACACTTATTTCATGACGCTTTTTTAATTTAACATGCTTTAAAAATAAATTTCTTAGTTTCACATGATCTTTGTTTCCTTTTTGATCATACTTAGTATTTTTCTTCCTAGGTAAGTTATAGGTATTCACTACCTTCAGTAACGATAAAAATGCAAGTGGCAAAACACATTTACTAGTTTTACCACAAAGGATATCTCCTAGATCTTTAGGGTCCATATCTTGAAAACACTCTTGCCAACAACCTGGTAACATCTTCCAGTGATTTTCAACGAAAAAGTCCTAGAATAAAATAAAATTTTTTCAGTGAATTCTAAAAATTAATTCATTCAGACCTATTCATTTTATTAAATTTGGAATTTAAAAGATATTAGTAAATATTAGGTTTGATACATATAACAATCAATAACTTACCAAAACATATAAATTTAACAGCCACTCATACTTTTTTAATACTTTCAAGCTAGAGTTTAAAGTGGTTTTGATATTTTCTTCTTGAGTTAACATTATGTTAATTACAAAATATGGTTAATTTCTAGGGCAATGAATTGAATTGTGTTACTGTTAAGTTAAAATTTATATTTAAAATAAATAGTATAACGTATGTACTTATTATTCAAAAATAATTTTAAGCAAATATATGTATTAATGGCTTTTGCCCATTGTTTAGGACAATGAGATTGCACCTATATATAATTACTTCAATTCAATGATTTATATTACTGTATATAAATATATAAATTTTATAATATAATAACAAAATAATTTACTGACTTCACTTACACAATTGACATAAAATCCAAAATTGACAACTGACAAGTGACAAGAGATATATCATACGACAATGACAGTGATCAGTATATAAGTACCTACCAAAAGCACATTATGCGTTATTACCACTATTCTATATAAGTACCAAGCTCTTAAAAACCTACCTACCTCATAAAATAATATCTTTCCTCGTTTTTAAACTTAATAAATGGCAGTTTCTTACGCCCATGCCAAGAAAAAAGAAAGAAAAAAGTACCAAGCTAAATTAATAATTACACTACCTACCTATACCCTGGCAAGTATCTGACCCGAGCTCCCATATAGGCCTACCGTACCCAAAATAGTTAAGTCTTTTAATAGGTAATTATTAATCAAACAATACAAACAACACCACAAAAGCTACTAAGCTTAGCATTAAAATTAAGCGTTAAGACAGCGTTGACAGATTATAACTTCTAAGTTGGCTACATTGATCGTTTAAACTTCAAAATATTTTAATTTTAATTTTTCAATTTAATTCTATCTGAATAGAGAGAATACATAGGTAGTTAAGTTATTGAAATGTAGTAGGTTTTTTAATTTTTGTCACTGCATCTATTACAATGTTTATCAAAACGGAAATCCTGAAGGCTATATCTTTTAAAAATCCTGTGAAATTGCCTCTATCATATTGGATTCTTGTGGTGATCCGTTTTGTTTTAACGTTACTTCCCCAGACGGGCTATATTCATCCCGATGAATTCTTCCAAAATATAGAAGTAATTGCTGGTGAGTAATAACAAAAAAAAAATCAATTCAATAATAAAATCCTACGATTATATTTAGTAGCTAAACAATTTCTAAAGCAAGTGTCTGAAAAAAAAACATTAAAATTAAATAAGCAGAATAGACAGCTCTTGAAAGTTATTGTTTATTGTCACTAGGATGTATCTCATCAGTCGTGGTTTGAAATTTTAAATACAGAATAAAATAAATATTTAAATTTAAGAACGGACTTTCATTTTCGGTCCAGGTTCGTACCTCACCATGTTCTAATGAGTTTTTCTAACTTAAGCACATTTTCTGAGTGCTCTTCACAATAAATGAAACATGAGTAAAGCAGGAATATGTGCCTGATATGGCACATATGACTTACCATTTGTCACATTATGGGAACTAATATTGTTGAATAATTGTGAGTACCTATGTGCCTCTGCGTACCATTATGAGAATAGGGGCGTGACAATATTTTCTTTTTTAAAGTGGATCTTACATTAAACCATCTGATCCAACTAATAGATGTTGCTATCCATATTAAGATCATGATAACGTTCGATGAATTTATTGTTATGTTTTAGAATTGTGTTAAGATAAGCGTTTCACACTGAATCCAAAAATGGGTTTTAGAGGTTAATTAAATATATTACTTTAAATATTAAGTGAGAAAGTCGAATAAAGTTCACATTGTCATGCTCATTGTTTGTATAGCCCATTGTAGCATTGTTAAATATGTTGGTCACTTACATGAAAGTATATTTGATAACATTGTATTTTTAGGCTAATAGCTGTAATATTATTTGAACTTCACACTATTAAGATTTTTTAATCTTGTATTGTGTTAAAAAAGTTCAAAAAATTAAAAACATTCAATGTTTGTATGAAAACATTTGGTGTTTACTACTCAACCGGTCGTTTGTGTATGCAATTTCGATGATATCATCAACTTTGTAACCAATGTGTTTGAAATAATAGTTTTTATTGTTGAATATTTTGTTACAGGTGATGTATTTACAGTGGACGTAGCAAAAACATGGGAATTCAATCCAAAATTTCCTATAAGAAACATATTTGTACCAAAAATTATCATTGGCCCATCTCTCCATTTTATTAATTTCTTAAATCCATATGTCAGAGTATATTTAAACGTTGATTTGAAGACACCATATTTCTTATTAACTATTCCAAGACTTTTTATTTGTTTACTATCATTTATCAATGATTATTGTTTATACAAGATATGTGTGTTATATGGTCAAAATTTTAGAAACCGATTAAAAATATTTGCTAGTTCATATGTAGTGCTAGTATATTTTTGTAGAAGTTTCTCAAATACATTTGAAACAATATTTTTTTCGATTCTTCTTTATTTCGTAGCAGAATGTATGTACAAGTCCGATAAAATAATATATCATTCAGAGTTTTTAAGTGAAAAATATGAGAAAACGGACAATCCAGTTGAAAAAGTCAAAATATTTAAGATGCAGACAAATTTGCCTCAGCATTCCTTAAATCGTGTGATGATTATTGCCTCAATTGTAGCTATAGGTATATTTAATCGTCCTACATTTATAGGTTTTGCATTTGCACCTATATTTTTTTGGTTACACCGAGGCCTAGGTTCCAAAACCATAGGTTTTAAAGACTTCCACTTCAGAATTTTTAGTTTAATTATCTGTGGCATTCCTGTTGTCCTACTGCTTATTGTAATTGACTCTGGATACTATGGTTATTTAACAATGGCAGAAATAGAATCCTTTAAAATATCTTGGGACAATTGGGTAGTGACACCTCTTAATTTTTTGAGATACAATACTGATATGGGCAACCTCACACAACATGGGCTTCATCCACGATGGTTACATCTTGCAGTTAATATTCCACTGCTTTTCAATATCTTGGGAGTGATGGCATTTTTAGTATTATCAAATCATACTTACCGGTAAGTTATTGTTATTTAATTTTCAAAGTTTATTGATTTGCAGAAACGTCAATGTGTTTTATATTATTTTTTATTTTAAAGCATTTCATAATTATGCTAAAATCAAGTGAAAACTATTTACTTCTACTACAAAATTAATTGAACTAATAATTTTAACTCTAATGTTTCATCCGTTTTTAGATTTATCCGTGGGCAGTACCGCAAGCTACCAAGAATTCAGAGTATCACAAGTCTTATGCTCTTTTCTTTAGCGACACCTGTGGCTGTGTTATCTTTATTCCCTCATCAAGAAGCCCGTTTTATTATACCTATACTATTACCACTAGTTTTTCTATACGGAAATGGATTTTATCCAAATGAATGTGATAGTATAAACTTGAAAAGATTAAAGTTTATACTTTATTGTGTGTGGTATGTCAGTAACATTTTGCTAACAATATTCTTTGGATTCATACATCAAGGTGGCATTTATCCATTTGTAAACACTCTTCATAAAGAAATTAAAAGTACCTATGGAGTTCAAACTCATTTAATAACAACACATAGTTATAGCATTCCAACATATTTACTTCAACTTGAAAGTACTACAAAAATTTGGAAAGACAAGACTAGTGGGAAAAGTTATCGCCTAGCACCAAGTACCTTTCTACATAAATATGGCTCAATGCCCATGAATGAGCTGTTTATAAAAATAGATGAAGAATTAACACATGCTGAAATGATGTTACATAAATATAAAAAGAAGTATAGGTTCTATGTTGCTTCACCATGTTCTTTAGAACGTGAATTATATAATGAGGCAAGTAAATATTATTATATAGATGTAATGGAGGATATTAGTTACTATCCTCACTTTTGCTCCGAAGCATTCCCTAAGTTTCCTGGTCGCCATGATCAGTTTTGTTTTAAAAGTCACTCATTAATACAAAGAAATGAATCTCAAGCTATAGATCTTAATTTATTTGAAAGAATAAGTTGTTTTTTGAGAAAGTTTTGTTTAAAGATTTATAGAATTCGGCCAAGAATGACAGCTAGATAGGTTTTTTTTATAGATTAGGCCTAAATTTTTACACAGTCAAATACTTGAATCTCAAATGTAGATATTATTTATGTACAAAAGTGTAGTTCCCACCTTATACTTAAGTTTTATGTAATTTAAGCCTGTAAAGACATTACAATATATTAATAGATATAAATTATGTATTACAGTGATATATTAGTAAAATTTTACTTATCATTTAGGTATATAGATATAATTTAATACAGATATACTAAGTATATGATCTGAGACATAAATGACACTAGATGTATAAGATGGTAGATATCACATAAATTAAAATAAGTACCTAGATTACATATTTATATTAGATAATATGTGAGATTAATGTATAATTTATTGCCATTTACTCTTTGTAAACACATTTGTTACATAAAATATTATGGTGATTTCTATTATATCAATTACATAGAGAAACAGGATTTGGATGTTATCATCGTGTTGTTCATGCTGGAAGTTTTAACCTTAACTGATTTGCATTTTGTATGTATACACTCTTAAGAACGCCGCTTAAAGGCGTTACGTTAGATTCCCGTCTGGAAAATACCGACGATCGTTACGCTCTCTACAAAGAGAAGTAAGGCGGCGAATAGAAGAACATAAAAACGATCGTTGGGACATACTATTAGGAGAGTTCTCGCCATCACACGTGGCCTTCTGGCCACTGGCGCGAGTTCTCAAAGACAAACCCAGAGCAGACGTCCCCCCGCTAGTTAGACAAAATTTACCACCCGCGATCGATGATGTCGACAAAGCTGAATGTCTAGCCGACAATGTTCAATCACAGTACACGGTATCTACTCGACCGGTCGACCCAGAACACGTCCGAGTAATATACGAGGAAGTGGAACGCAGAGCACGTGAACCTCCCCAGGGCGATCCCTTATCTCACACTGACCACGAAGAAGTGACAGACATAATAAAAGCTCTCCAAAAAAGGAAGTCCCCAGGGACAGATAATATATAAAATAGAGTAACTAAATACTTTCACCCCACTAATATATTTGCTAGTAAACATCTTCAATGTATTATTGTAAACTGCATTCCCTGACGAGTGGAAAGAAGCCACCGTCTGAGCACTCGGCTCGCCCACAAAGTTCGATGAAGTTGTAAAAACTACTCGGTTAGCAACAAATTAGTATAAAAAAAATGTATACACTACACTATACAGGACCTGTAGATCTATATCAACCACATCTATATTCGTACATCACCTCGTCGTAATATTTCTCAGTGTTTTGTTTTTCTTTGTGTGTTGTGTGCTTTGTTTCAATACTAATTATAAACACGTTCAACCAACTTATCGAGTGGTTAATGTACACGCCTAATGCCACTATGTGCAAGGCTCTTAATTGATTTCTAACGGAGGTAGCTATTTGTGTGATGTGGTATCATTAATTACGTATTTACGCATATTTATATATACCTATCATAACAATCAACTAATTTGCTTACTTTGAAGTAAATTTGTCTAAGGATGTTTATTATCTAATATTTACCGTTTTCAAAGGTTCTAAATTCTTGTGGATTTTTCTTAATTTTTATGTGTTTACTAGGCGATTCGAATACGACTCCTTAAAATCGAAAGGGATTTTATTAGTTAAAGTTTTGTAATATAGTTTAGCGCTTTTTGAAATTTCAATAAATAGGTACAAAACTTTTTATTGAGCAATAAATTAGCTTATTAATGGTAAAATTATTTTTGCAGCTATACCTACCATGTATATACATATATTTTAACTTTAGTACCAATGTATACGTTCGTGTATATTTAAGTGAAACGATAAGACATACGAGTCTTTGAAAAAACTAATTTACTTAACTTTATTGACAAAAAGCATAAATTAATTACGTTGTCGTTACTAAAAAAAATAATTTTAGTCTTAATTTAAATGTATTGATACTACAAAATGAAAATAAAATAAATTTCCTTTTAAAAGATGAGAAATTAAAGTGCCTATATTGTAGGTAACTAAATACATAGACATAAAATATCGTTGGTCGAGGGGCTAGCGTACACGGCTGTCATCACCGACCATGAGCCTGGGGTTTGATTCCCAACCTATTATCGGATGTTTATTATATTTATTCTATCTGTATGTTGTAGTATCGCTGACTAATATAATATGTTTAAGCATATACTTAATGAGTTTACAAATAAAAAAATAATAAATTAGTCAGATCAATTTGTGCTATTTGTGTAGGAATATTTATTATTTTTTAATCGTTATCGGTTTAATACTTTAAAAACTCTTATACCGTCCAAATTGTTTGTCGCTTGTTAAAATATTGTAGATAATATTTTCTCACTTGTTATGAGGTTACGTATTTTGTGAATTTTACTTAAAAATGTCTATTGTTTAGATTAATAAATGCTCCGATGTGACAAAGATTCTTAGTTACAAAAGGTAAGAATTGTATAGCTACGCCATTTTATAGAGATCATGTAAATTTTATGTTTTGAAACCACACAGATGTATAGCTTTTTCTGCTTTAATTTCAAACGAAGTGTACTCTAGTGGCGTAATCGTATTCGTCAAACAATTTAGTTTTTACTATTTTCAAAGTACTTACTACATAATTTGAATAACATCAAATTTTATTTAGCATATTTTATGTACATAGCACAAAGTCGCTTCAATTTGTAGTAGACAGTAACCAAAAGTCGAGGTGTAGGTACCTACTTATTGTATGTATACTATTTGTAATGTTATTTGCAACACTTGTGTAGAGTTGCAGAATAAATAAATTTTTATACTATTTTTTAATCAATGTATCGAGTACTTGTATCTATATTTTAATTTTAAAGATTTTGATATTATACTTTTTTGTGTGTTAATTGATTATCTACATTACATCGAAAGTAGTAAATATAAGGTGTAGACGACACGTTTTGGTATTTTGAAAATATTAGGTAATTCAAGAGTCAAGACACTTATTTGTAAAGTAACAAGTCAAAGCGTAAGTTATGCTTGTGTGTAAATTAAATGCTTTGTGTATTTAAATGCTCTTTATCAAATATAAGCTGGATTTTTGATATAAGTAATTTTTTTTGTAGAAGAGGAGGCAAACAGGCAAGTGTGCCAAGTGCCTGACGAAAATACCTGATTTACACCTATGTAGTTGATAAGCATTATAGGATCTAAAGAATCAAGCTGATTATAAAGTGCCTGGTATGTGGTCAAAAGGAAGGAGATACTGGAGATATACTTGTCTTTTCCGTGTACTCTCTACTTGGGGTAGCCGGTAGACTTGCACGGTCTGTACGGGTTGGTACGGTCTAACAGCCCAACCGCAGAGTGACGTACCTACAACATCTATGGTGTCTAAAAGCCACGGTTGTTGTTTTACCATCGTGAAACCAGTATGCTTGTTCGCCTGTTTTCGGAATGTTAATTGAGGCGGTCGGAACGGGAAAACCGATCTTATAATACTTACTACCTAATACCTTATAATATACCTAGAACTATAAGTGCCTATAGTTCATGCGTCTGACAAGTTAACAGAATAAATTTTCATTATCATGTATTGTTTGGATTACACCACAGAGCACAGAATTATCGCCGTGCGGGCGGGGCGGGCGGCGGTAATTTTTTTGCTCTGTGGTTTACACGGTAACCATCGATATATGCTACAGCTAAAGCCTGACAAACAGAATCAATCGTGCAAGTATTCCTAATACCTACTCATAACATAACACGCCAAATAATAGGTATAATTTAAAACGCCTACCTCCTAAAATAGCAATACCGTTGAGTGAAGACACACTGCAACTACCTATTTGCCTTTATTATTTTATCAGACACTTTTCCTTGGGATAATTAAAATAATTGCTACATCCTTGATTTAATATTTGTTTGAAGTTACAACTAAATGAGACAAATGAAGTAAATATGTAGCAATTATAGACGCAATTACATTTCGGGAAACTATATATGCTTGACTTTAAATTAGGAATTGATCAGCGATCCAAACGTCAAGATAGCTGGTCAAAAAGATATTTGATTTCTAAATATGTATCCTATGTAGCAATTATTTATTATATGTAGCAAATATAAGCAATTGTGTAGCAATTTTTGAATCAACTCTCATAGACCAACGCCACAGGCAACCAGCCATTCTGACGCACGCGTTAAAAAAGGTCGTGGTGGCCAAAAACCGCCAGCATAACACCTGGTTTTCAAACTACAGTGTAAACTCTTTATGACGTTATCCTTTATAACGATAAACTCCCTATAAAGTAGAAGTGAGCACAACTTGATTGGTTTGCGTTTAAACCCACACATTGATACACTCTTTATAGTGATACATCCATTCTCTATTACGAAGAAATGTGTTCATATTTTTAAACAGTAAATATCTATATCGGTATTACTGTTTATGTTATATTACTAGGTAACAAAAGAATTTAAGGCTCCGAAACATCCGAGGTGGGTCTAGCTTTTGTTATCCCTAATTGCCTTGAACACGTGCAGCATGATGCATTGTTTTTGGAAGTGATCAAAGCGGTCATTTACAGATGAGCAAATTGTTGATCTAGTGTCAAAAGTTAAGAAACACCCGATAATCAAGATGGAGAAGACGATAAAGTGGACGAAGCTGAATCACCACCAACAATTCAACAAATCCTAGATACCGCTAAGTTGTTAGAAAAATGTTAGTTGTTTAATCATCATAATCGACCACAATACATCTAGATGTGGATACATAAAATAACTGAGTTTATATATAGGCAAGGCAAAAAACGTCAGACAAAGTTATCAGACTATATTATGTCGTAAATTATAATTTTTAAGCATAATTTATTTAAGACATCTTAAACATTCTTGTTAATTTGCTAGTTTTTTTTTGGTCACTCCATATAACGATAGCTCTCTATAACGACAAAAATGCTCAGTCCCTTGAGTTTCGTTATGAAGAGTTTACACTGTATATATATGTATAGATATCGTAATTCGTAAAAATTAAGGGAAGCTTTTGGTCGTTCAATATCTATGAGTACCTAAATAGTAGACTGTTGTATTTAAATTTATTTACAAAAAGTGTTTTCAGTCAATATTATTTGCTATGTTCGCAGGTTAATACATAAATTGGTGGCGGCGAAACTATAAACACAGGTTGATCTGGAATAAAGAAAAAAAAGTATGATAAAGGAGAAAAATAACCATATTTAGATTTTATAATCTCTTACACGGTTATACGGTTATACTCTTATACGGTTTATGTGAAATAAATGCGTTTAGATTCCCTTTCTTAACACAAATTCATATTACGACGGCGAATAGTAAAGGATTGGATGTTTAGTCATCCAAATCAAGCGGTTCTGTTTTTCGATAATTATATCGAGGTATTTTAAATAGAACACCGAAGCGAAGTTTTCTTTCACCGAACTGTTCTTCAGTTAAAAAGAGAGGGAAGATAGCGAGTATTTAGTAAAGAGAGACAGATGGGGTTTCGCCATGAAGCTAAAGCTATTACCGCAATTATTTCCCTTTCTACCCGCCGGACGTTTCTAATTCCAAAAAGGAACATGCATATTTCTTTTACTTTATGTACTTAACGACAACGAAATATCTATTCTATCTGTCACGAGAAGGTATAAATTATGTAAACAGACGTTCAGAAGTTCCCAACTTTTGGGTCAAAGGAAAAAGTATGTATTTTTTAAATATTTAATAAA
>DVZL01005363.1:0-12124 GCA_018236625.1 Lasaia peninsularis
TGTTCTGGTTTGGAGGGTAGGGTAGCCAGTAAACTTACTCCCGCAAGAGGCTTACCATCCCAGCCTCAGGTTGGCAATGCACCATTTCCACCTTTGTTTATAGGCGACGTGTATTTCTTACCAACAGGAAATCCGTCTGCTTGTTTGCCTTCCATAACATAATCTAATAGGTCTAATAGCCCGACCACAGAACAGTGACTCACGCACCTACGACATCTACGATGTCTATAGGACTCGACTGTCTCTAAAGTAACTTTCTCTGTCCCTATATCCCTATGTATGCTTAAATCTTTAAAACTACTCTACGGATTTTGATGCGGTTTTTTTTAATAGATAAAGTGATTCAAGAGGAAGGTTTTTATGTATATAACCGGAAGCCGGGGCGAGCCGCTAGTATCCATTAATAAAACTTCATTTCTTTTATTTTTTAAAATTGAATTTCTACGACAGAAGAACGTTTGCCGCAGCAGCTAGTTACTGATGTAAATGTGAAATCTTTTACAAATGAAACACTATTACTGGTAGTAATAAAATATAACGATTATTATCTCAAAGTTAAATGACAGCTGACCTCGATGAACACTCCAATATTTCATGCCATTTAATAGTACCACTTAATCTTATACTATTATTAATTACTGACTGTCCGGAGAACTTCGTACCGTCCGCCTTTTGCAAATTTAAGCTAAAAGAAGCTTTAGTAACTCCTTATCATATTGGCGTTCTACTAGTATAAGTTATATCACAATTTGTCCAGTTTTTCCAGAACATACAGAGGGACAAATAAACATTGTAATAAAGTATTATTTTAGTATATGTACCGTATATATCCGGGATTCAACATCTAATCCATTTCCTGCCGCCACAATGATACTGTCGTGTTCCGGTCCGAAGGGTAGGGTAGCCGGTAAATTTGCACATAAGGTTAAACAGCCCGATCACAGGGCAGCGGCACACCTACAACATCTATGGTGTCTATAGGCCATGGTTGTCTCTTACCATCAGGAGATCCGTGAGCTTGTTCGCTGTGTTATCCCATAAAAAAACTTTTTCTGTTCCACAAAACTGGCAGAAAGAGATACTGTTCGTTTTAGAAAGAGTTAGCAATCTTATGTATCCTGGACAGGCTCTTGTTAGGAGTATGATCTCCAAATAGTACCTTTAGCGTCATGATTTTAATTATTTTTTCACGCTTTAATGAAAAGAAGTACCGAAAAATATAATATTCAATATCTATTCGGATAAAAACAAAAGAACCCGCGCACTTAGGTGTTGCTATACATATAAAGATAAGCTAATGGCTTATGTCTTGCTCGTAATTAATACAAAAACCTTTACAACATTATTAAACCGGGCTATAAAAGCAGGCCAAGTGCGAGTTACACTCGCGCGAAGGGTTCTGTATCAAGTTCATCACTACATAGTATAAAACATAGTGGCTTTCTCTGTCCCTATACATCTCTATGTATGCTTATATCTTTAAAACTATGCAACGGATTTTGATGCGGTTTCCTTAAATAGTTACAGCGATTCAAGAGGAAGGTTTTTATGTATATAATGCGTATAGTATACCCGTGTGAAGCCGGGGCGGGTCTCTAGTTGTTTATAAAACAATATTCAAGAAAATCACGTTTTAAACCTAACATTTATTTTTTTTATTTCGGAATGAATACAATAAGATATTCTGAATATATTATATGGAGGGACTCAGTCCCATTACCGCAATCTAAATATGGATAGCGACATCTATTGATCTACCTGGATCGAGCGATGTATGGGAGCCCTTTAAATGTTTACTTTATTATTGCAAGAGACATAGATCATCAGTGAAAATTTCAAATCTGACTATCACGGTTCATGAGATATAGCCGGCTGACAGACAAACAGACAGCGTGTTAGTAATGCGGTCCCGTTTTAACTCTTTTGGTAGGAAACTCTAAAATTATTTATATATGATATGCCATAATGGGGTATCTGGTTTTGATGTGTCTATCACATTAATTCGACGCTAATTTTGTCGATCTTTTAATAATACGACACAAAGACAAGTTTATGACTTATGTAAAGTTTAATGACACTAGACTTTAAAAAAATTTACTAATACGTATTGGACTTCAAAAAACGATCGTTTATTTGTATATAACCTACTAGCTGTGCCCGCTACTTCGTCCGCATCTGAATTAGTTATATTATACCATCCTTAAATGAAACCTTATTATATCAGCTATCTACTAGTGAGAGCTTCATCAAAATCAGTTTCCTACCAGAGACTAGCCGGAAAAAACAGAACAAAAATAAAAAAATGCTATTTTGATATGTATGGTACTTTGTAAACATTATGTTTTTCAAATAAACTTTATAAATTCATAAGAATAAGTATTACTACCCAGGAATCAAACCCAGAACCTCGTGCATTTATGTTAGACACCGATTTCGTTGGATCACAGAGCTGACCTATATTTCTGGAATACTTTAATAAGAGGTCTGATGTACAGGGGGAACTAAGGATGGTATTATAGACGAACAGGGTTTTTTATGGAATAAGGAAGCACTTTTTTTTATAGGATAAGAGAGCAAATAGACACACGGCTCTCCTGATTATAAGAAACCTCTGTGGTATATAGACACCATAGATGTCGTAAGTGCGTCCCTGTCCTATGGCCGAGGTATTAGGTCTGGTGTGCAAGTCTACCGGCTACCCTACTGTCCGAACTGGAACACGACATAGTCATTATGGCGGTAGGAACAGGTAAGGCGGTGAATCCCTATCCGGCGAGTTGCTGCGCAGCACTCTACAAACAGTGATCTTGTTGGCGATGACCCAGTTAACCTATGCTCGCCTCTTACGAGCTGCCTGTTAGGAATGGTCTAATCTACACAGAGGACCCGGACTAACACAGGTAAAAAGTAATTGACTTTAGAAACATATTTCTAGCAAGCGATGTCAGCGGTGCCTAATTTGGATTTGTGCCCAATAAGCCGTCGGACTTGCCACCTGGCGATATCGTTGGCAAATCGTGGGCGCATATATAAATCTGCCTAATATTTCGGGGATATAATCGTGAGGATATTTAAATTTTTATGCCATTGTTTGTTATAACTCAGGAGTTTATGTTCTTTTTTTCTAAATTTTAATGCTAATTTAAAGATATTCAAATATTTGATTCCATTCCAAATTTAAATTCGTTTTGGAACAACATAACGGTTCTGAGTCATGATCTATATATCTATATATAGTGGATATTTAAAAAGAAAAACAAGCGAATTGTCCCTTTACCGAAACCGTATATATATATTTTTTAAATTTCTTTTCCGGACTAAGACAAAAACAAAAATCTTAAAATCATAAAAATGTATCCATCTGTTTTCGAATCAAAATGGTAACTATAACTTGCCGAACACACACACACACACATACACATATGTATATATATTTCCTGAAGTCAATTTTACAATCAACCTACAATGCATTTACAATATATACACTGGCTTTAAACCCTGGCGATTGTAGTCGATTAAACTATTTTACTGTAAAATTTCGTTAAAATTTGTTAATTGGTCTAGTAAGCCTAACATAGGTTATTGAAATCGGCCAGAAAACGACATTTACTGAAAATAAAACCTAACTAGATCGATTTATCACCCCCGAAACCCCCTAAATACAAAATTTCAAGAAAATCGTTGGAGCCGATTCCGACATCGTTAATATATACATATATACAAAAATTGCTCGTTTTAAGGTATGAGATTCCCATCAAATAAACATTTTGAATGGCAATGGGCGTAATGATACCAGAATACGTCCACAAATGACAACTAATTTGAAAATAACTTCTGAAACATTAAAAGGAGTTTACGTATATAAATTGGTTTCTTCAACACTTAAAGTGACAATTTCTCTAAGTCACTGGGAAAGTAGAGAGATCATGCGACGCTGCGACCAACGACATATTTGTTTAAGCGTTAAATAACTACTGTATTAGATCTTTTGCGAAACTCTTAAGAGTGGTTTTTTAAGCCTTTCTTTTACACAATGCCGTGAAAAACGAAAACTGTCGGCTATTTCAAAAGGTTCCGTATCCAAAAGGTAGAAGCGGAACTCGCTAAGATTTTACTGTCCATCTGTCTGTCTGTCACCAGGCTGTATCTCATAAACAGTGATAGTTACACAGTTGAAATTTTCACAAATGATGTATTTCAAAAACAATATAAAATAAATATTCTCAAAGAATACCAAAACATGATTATTTTGCCCTTTTTTATAGATTATGGTACGGAACCCTTTTACACATACTATTTTAATTTATTATTTTGTTTCATGCATTTCTAATATAGAAGTAGCCTAAGCTATTTCTTTTTACATCAGTTATCTACCAGTGAAAGTCCCGTCAAAATCGATTCAAACGTTTCAGAGATTAGCGGGTACAAACAGAGAGACAGACAGACAAACAATCTAAAACATGTTATTTTAGTATGTGTACCTTATAAACTATGCATGTTTATATTTACGCATTTAGTAAGAAGCAGCTGTTTTAATATTACATAAAGACATTTCGATTTTATTTATTTGTATGGATTAAAATAATAATTAATCACCTCTGTGGTGTAACGGTACAGGTGTCGCCTGTTAAGACCGTTAGCCACGTTGGATCCTGGGTTCAATTCCCAGGTCGGGCAACTTTTCTTAAATGTTTGTCAGATTTTTCTTATTAAGCATTACATTGCCTGGGATTGGAATGTGCCCAAAGCGGTGATAGGATTGCCACCTATCATCAGGGCTCTAGTACCTTGGCTAATCGTGGGTGTTCTAGTATATGTACGGGACTTACGAGTCGTGGATATATTAGCATACCTCTGCCTAAAACTTCGGGGATAATAGGCGTGAAGGTACTTTTTTTTTCTTTTATATCTAAAGGGTTATATATCAGTCTAATAGGATATCCTCTTAACTTTGAACCCAAATAAATATTGAAAAGGGCGGAACCCTTTGATTGCGACTTCGTCTCGCACTTGGTTTGGTTTAGCTATCTATATAATCGATGGAAGTACCTACTTAAATGATTCTTCTGCTTCAATTTTGTCCCACGGATTATCTCAAGATCTCCCTAAAATCCAAACCATATTTTATGAACATCGTCTTGCATACAAATGTTTATGAATCGATATAAATTTTTCGCGCATGTTTTCTCGATTTGCAAACTGAATACCAATGAATGTAGGTCTAGTACATATACTGTCTAGGCACTAAAGTCTTTTTTCTTTTTTTGGGTTCCGTAGCCAAAAAGTAAAAACGGAACCCTATTAATAAGAATCCGCTGTCCGTCTGTCTGTCACCAGGCTGCATCTCGTGAACCGTGATGGCATGACAATTAAGATTTTAATGCTAAAAAAATGAAGGGTGCTCCCAACTGCAACAAACGTGATTTGTTACGGAACCCTCTGTGCAAGAACCCGACTTGCACTTGGCCGTTTTTTTTCAAAAGTTTACTATAATATACCAACAAGTTTTCCTTCAACTGAAAGTGCCGTTCATGCTTGATTTTAATTTATAAGTTTTACATGGTAATTGTTCTGGCATGTGTTGTTTCTTTTCTAATTTTTTTTAGATATAGATTTTAAGGTATGGAGTTAACTTTGAATTCTTTGACATAAATTAAATCTCCTCAATGGTGTAATGAGACGGCTGTCACCTGTTAAATGTCCCGGGTTCAATTCCCAGATCGGGCAACTTTTCTTAAATGTTTTTTTAGATGATTCTGAGTAAGCCACCTATCACATCACGGACCCTTGTACCTTGGCTAATCGTGGGTGTTCTAGTATATCTATTGGATTTACGAGTCGTGGATATACTACCTCTGCCTACCCCTTCGAGGATAATAGGCGTGTGGGTACTTTTTTTAAATTAAATCATTAGACTAAATCATGACAGAATAAACACAAGGGCTATCACTTGGCTTATCGTGTGAAAACACGTTGTTTCATTGCCATTCGACAAAATTTTACGTAATAATAGTGAGTCATAATAATAAAAGGGTTTGAAATGTGTATTGTCTATTACCATGACCTTATAAAAACCACACGAGGTGGGAAAAGTGAAAGTTGTAACTATGGCGATGACATCAGCAAATCGGAGGAAATTCACCAAATACAGCTGTATCTTTGGCTTATTTACACATACAAACATAAGTACGTACGTATGTGCATACACTCATACTAAGCTGCCTCCAGAATGTATCTAATATAAGCAATATTATAAATTTACCACCAGATCAGAATCACAGTCGAATTCAGCGCTGAAAATCAGTGGGCTTCTATTTTTAAAATTTATTTTTATTATACACATAGCTTAAGTAAAGTTAAATCTAGAAATTAGCAAAGCGTTGAAGGTACTTTATATTATAGATACTGGTGAATGACATACATACAACGAGACACAAACGACCTAGATAGAAAGTTATCTTTCTCCGTATAAATATCCCTTTAAGACATTTATAGGTTTCTTTTCAAGTGACCTACTTTCTCAGAAACCACCTTTTTAATTGTTCAAAATAATAGTTATTTACGCTCTAATTGAATTTATTTTTTATTATTATTATATATTAATAATTATTAATTAACTACAAAAATATATAAACCAATTCATAGAAATATTATAAACTTTTATCATGCTGTTAGCAAAACCAAACGTATGTGCATTTCGAAGATATTGCAGGCAGATATAATAATAATAATATTTATTCTAGAATATAGTTTACATTAAACATTAAGGGCTGGAGTTATTCTTTTAGGCATAAAATGCCTGTACCAGAATAATCCGCTCTTCTAAGTTTACATTTCATTTTCTTAATAAATAAATATTACAGGACAAATCACACAAATTGATCTAACCCCAAAGTAAGCAAATTAAATGCTTGTGGTATGGGTGTTAGTCAGCGATACTAATACATAGAAATACTTATATAGATATTTATTCTTAATTTAATAAACACCCAGACCCGGAAATACACATCTATATTTATCACACAAATGCCTGTCCCCCGTCGGGAATCGAACCCGAGCCTCGCGGTTAGTCGACGAAGTTAGGTGTGTAACCCCTCGATCGAATAGGCGGTCAAATACTCTTAATTCTCGTACTTATGAAATTATTTTAACAAAGAAATTTTTTTTAAAACAAAACTTAGCTATTGCGTATGTGTTTGTGTGCGTGTGTGTTAGTGTGTGTGTGTAAGTGTGTGCGCGAGATTGTGTGACTGCGTATGACTATGTACGTCCTTTACATACACCCACGATAAGCCGAAGAAGACCCCATGATGTTACAGGTGGAAGTTCGTCGCCATGTCAGGCACAAATCCAATTCCATATATCTTTTTCAGATGAATCAGTAAAACTTATAGGACACCCCTATCCGGAAATATCACCCGAGACCTGTGTCAAAGTCGCTGCCTACGCTCAACTGAGGCAATTTTACTGGTTTGAATCTATGTATGTAATGATAAAACAATTACCATTTGACCTTAATGCTTTCTTTGTCCAGAAACTTGTTTTGTATATCGAGTTATAAATAACATGTTTATTTGCTTCTGGAGAACATTTCACTTTTGAATTATACTCAACTGGTCTTATTATGTTCCGTAATAATATAGAGGCTTCTTTAATGATAATTTGAGGGAGATATTTGGATTTTATGACTGGTAAAAGATCAATTAATAATGGCGGCATTGCACGAAAGGAAGCATAAAAAACCGGCCAAATGCGAGTCGAACTCGAGAACGATGGGTTCCGTTCCAAATATATTAACTACTAAAATTGAAAAAAACCGTGTTCTTTGTATTTATTGATTTTGAAGAATATCTTCATCTTTATGGCGATCTAAATATTATGGATAGCGACATCTATTGGTGGGGCAGGTTCTTTGTTGTATTGGAGCCCCCTTAATTATTATATAATATTAGCTATTATGGTTCATGAGATATACACCTTAGTGACAAAGAGATTTACAAACGACGGATAGCGGTGTTTTAGTAATAGGTTCCGGTTTTTAGTCTTTTAATGAACCCTAATAATGACGTACGATGCACACGTTGCCTTTGTCTATATGGCGGCATCCTTTGACACGTGCGAAACAACGCGTAAAGGGGCGACCGTATCAAAGCGAATGGACTTTACTTAATCTAGGTTTTAGACTTTACTTAACTTTAATTTATTGAAAAAATCCTAATTAATATTATGAATGCGAAAGTTTGTGAGTATGGATGTATGTTTGTTACTCTATTATAAAAAAAACTACTGGACAAGTTTGGATGAAACTTCACAGTGATATAGCTTATACGTGAGATTAAAACATAGGTTACTATTCAACCTACTACATTAAAATGGGGGTGTGTTTTTACGCAATATGTATTAAATATCGAAAAAATTCTGCCCTTTGACAATTCACGCGTAAGAAACCGCGGGCGGAAAGCTAGTTCAACGATAATCATACCCAAACTCATCTACAATCATTCTGCATTCCGTTGGTTTGCTGACATTTAAAATAACTTCATTACAACTAGTCATATAGACGAGGAAATAATTAAAACAAATTCACTTACATAAACGTCAATAATAACTTATACATTTTGTAGTTTTTAGGATTCCGTACACATAGTTTAAAAAACAGAAACCTATAACTAAGACTTCGCTGCCTGTCTGTCGGTCTGTTACCAGGCTGCACCACATGAACCGCGATTACTTGAACAGCTAAACAGTTGAAATTTTTACAGATTGTGTGTTTCTATTGCCGCTCTAACAATAAATACTAAAAACGAAATCTATACTACATATTATATAAATAAAAACGCAAATGAAGTCGCGGGCACATCTAGTGGAAAATAAAACCTAAACTTGGCTCTGTTGAATGATTTTAATTATTGTTTGTTGTTGGATAGATGATTTGCGAATTTTTTAATTTTTGATATAGAAATACATACAAGCTTTTGCACGTGGTTTTCTATATGACATAAGATAAAGCATGATACAGTAGCTGCTGCGAAATTATAGACAACGCGGAGAGAGTCGTGGGCAACAGCTTGTAAAATACATACTATGCTCCCAACAAATTTGATTTTTTTGCCATTTTGTTGATAATAAATAGTACGGAACCCATAGGACCCGAGTCCAACTCGCACTTGCTTGGTTTTTTTTGTTTAACAACGAAAATATTTTTGGTCGTTTTACCGGTATTATAATATCCTACGTTTTTTCGTTTCATGATTCATTTTAATATGTTGAATTGTGTACATTTTTTTTTAAAACCTTATATTGAATCATTAATAACATATATTTCAATTAAAAAAAAATATAGTCATGCTCATCTTCGAAGAGATAGGCAGAGACGTTAGCCGATGATATTAGATCCCATCACGTAATGGCATCCTACCACACATCACGCTACCAGGCCACCACCACCATATCACGACACGATAGGTGGCATGGCTGAGCCCCCGGCTCGCCCAATAGCCCGTTCTAAAAGTTTTAATATTTCCAAAAAAATAGGTAGCAAGTCCATCGAAATATCGGGCACAAATCCCGGGTTTCCTCACGATGTTCTCTTACCGTAAAAACACTCTAAAAGAGCACTTAAGTTAGAAAAAGTCATTGATACATGGCGGGGCTTGAACCTTGATTACCCGAATTGAAACTCGAAGCGCGTACCACTAGGTCACCGAGGCTCAATTATAAAATATAAAAAAGTGAATTACAAAATGTCTATTATTTGTTGGTCTTTAATATTTAAATTATTTATAGCATTTGTTTTAATTTTAATGCCATGCATCTAATATTTTAAAAAATATATAAAAAATCAACATTCGATTATAATATGTATGCTATTTATAGTGTTTTTTTGTATTTTTTTCTGATGTCTAAAAGTTTTTGAATGTTAACTAATCAAAAAATGCTGATTTTTGTTTTATTTTTTTTATACATGTGCAAATTTCCTTAATTTTTTCTGACTGATTCAAACTGGCAAAAACCTAGCAACAAAAAATGTTCTGGCAATAAAGTAAAATGTGACAATCGATGTGATAATTGACGGTAAAAAGTTGGACATTTCACTAGAAAGCAGGTAAGTTTTTAACTCTCTAACTCCGAAAAATCACAGTTACTTACAAAAAATAGAAATAGTGAATACAATAGAATTTTTCCAACTAACCTCACTTAAAAAAAACTAAATAAGTTGGATTGTGCCCGATATGGCGACGGACTTTCTTGTGATGCATGGGACCCAATATCGTCGGCTAATCGTGAGTGCATATTAGTATGTTTCCCCGCCTACTCCTTTGAAGTTACAGATATGACGATATTTACTATATTATTTTTGTTTTAAATAATTTTCTTTCACTTTCAAAATCAAACCATCCGTAATTATACTTTGTAAAAAATGCAAGTTTGAAAATTTAAAAATTGTTTGAAATTAATTGTTACTTTTTTAACACTAATGAACATAATAAAAAAACGACAGTGATACTGTTTTTCAAATTAATTGAACATATTTTTTGTTTACTTTTTAATAAATTTCACTTCTTGCAATTAAGATTTTATTTTAAACTATATAATATACTTACGTACTTTTTAAGAAAAATGTTTTTTACAATCGTGTGTTTTCTATTATACTATTAAGTAAAACATGTCATATTATTAAAATGAAATTAATATCATTAAATTTATTATGTTCATTAAGACTTTTATTCTTAAAAAAAAACTTTTGTATTTTACTATTAATTTCTTTTAATTTAAATATATTCGAACAAGAAAGAAATTAATAATTACAATTTAAATATTTTTTCACGATAAAAAGGCAAATATTTATAGAATTAAATGTAAAAAGCTAAAAAAATTGAAATCATAAATAATAAACTCACCATAGATAATAACAGATATTTTGCCGCCATAATTGATAAATGTCAGCGAAGCACACGTCAGTCCCCTTTCACGACCCACTCTCAAGTTTTGAGTCCACCGCTCACCCAAGGTTTTTGCTGAATGTCTCGGTCAAGAATCGCAGAATTAGGGTGCTCGAGCATGGGCCGCTTTAGAAAGCTAACAAACGCAGCGGCTACGACACATAAACTTGAACATAAAACATACTGGATAAGTGCCAGGGCCAAAATATTTGCATTTGATCTTCTTACTTAATCCAAAGCTGTTTCGTATTTTTAATTATATATGCATACTAGCTACGCCCGCGACTTCGTCCTCATTTT
The DNA here is from genome assembly GCA_018236625.1 of Lasaia peninsularis. Taxonomy (NCBI): domain Eukaryota; kingdom Metazoa; phylum Arthropoda; class Insecta; order Lepidoptera; family Riodinidae; genus Lasaia; species Lasaia peninsularis. The sequence goes on from DVZL01005363.1 coordinate 11,244, forward strand.
TATTTAATTATTTTATTTTATACATTTCTAAAATGAAATGCTAAAATAAAAGTAGCTTAAGCCTTATTTCTGTAGTCTGTTCCTTATTACATCATATTAGTGTTTCACGGAAAGTCCCGTCAAAATTGGTCTAGCCATTTTAGAGATTAGCGGGTACAAACAGACAGACCGATAAAAATCTAAAAAATGTTATTTCAGTATATGTACGTACCTACCTTGTAAATATACATATGCAATTTGTAAAAACCGTTTATTTTAATATTACATACATACATTGTAATTTTATTTATTTGCATAGATGTAGACAGATATGATTATTTTTGTAGATTATAGCTAATTTTACAGTCGATACTGTTTGGGATTTTGTGGCTTTTACGATTGCGATTGGTCGTGTGAGGGAAGCCTTAATTTTTGCTTTCGAAGACAATTATTGTAATACTTTAAATAAAAATCTAATGTTTATACCTTTAATGGTAATAAGGAGCTTTCTAAAGATAAGCTTCCACTTCAAGGCATTTTGTGAACTTCCGGAGCTTAATGGGCTGGTTTTTAGGATAATTAGGACTAGTTGTTTACTTGACACATATTCGTGATTGCTATTACAATGAGACAGCCTTTGTGTACCAATTAATATAAGCTTGTATGTTAATTCATTCGTTCATTTATTAATTCGTGAAACTCACCCAGATGCACTACTTATGCATCCAGGATTAGCCGTATAAGAATAATATCATAAGTCATGATTATTATTATTATTATTTTTATGATATTGGAAGGCAAACAAACAGACAGATTTCCTGTTGATAAGAAATACATGTCGCCTATAGACACCAAAGGTGGAAATGGTGCGTTGCCAACCTGAGGCTGGGATGGTAAGCCTC
>DVZL01005364.1:0-12123 GCA_018236625.1 Lasaia peninsularis
CGCCTCTTACGAGCTGCCTGGGTGGAAGGCAGTTGGCCTATTCTACAACGGAACCCGGACCAACACGGGGAAAAACAGGGTAAGTTTTCACACGAAGAAAAGCTGTAATTTTCCGCCCGTTGTCACTTTTGAGCTGAAACTTTTTAGTAGGCCATCGCTGAAATTGTGAACGAAGTCGCGGGTATACCTAATATAAAATAAAATAAGCTTTATGTATTACATGACTTGAGACTCTATGAAGCTATCTTGACGTTTTGACTCTATGAAAGTCAAAATCCAATTACTGGTGTTATTACTGATGAATTGGGTTTTGGTCAAACATTAAAAGAAGAATTTGTGAATTACCTTGAAAATTAATTGCAAATTATTACGTAATTATGTAATACTGGTAAATAAGTATTACATAACATTCTGCAAAATTCGTAAACAAAGGACACGTAGTATATTTCATTTGAAGGTAAACCAGTAGATTAATTTCCTGATAGTAAGCAATACACACTGTATTTCGACACCAAAGATGTTAATAGTGCGTTGCCAAAGTAAGACCGATCACGACAGTGGTGAGCATTAACGAAAAAGCGTCGGAAAAATGTAAGGCATTGGCAATGGATTTCTGAATCAAGTGGCCGAGCAAATTGGGGTATAATTCTATCACAGCGATAAAATCAAATAAAAACGTATACCGTAAAATAATCGAAATACTTTTTTTTACAATCGGTTAAAATAATTTTTAACTTTCCCGTACTCGGGATAGAAAATAAAAACTTCCAATTATTAACAAGTCAGTGAAAAATATTAGTACCACAAGTCGAACATAGATGTCGCTGAAAGAAGTTGCATCGCGCAACTGGGCGTTCAAAACGAAATCTTATAGTCCAAGTAGAAGCTTTATACTGTAGATCAATTTGTGTAATTATACATTTGTGTGATGAACATAGATGAGTTTTTGAAGTGTAAATTCTCTTTCGAGAATAACACTTACATAAAACTTTAAACAAGTAAAATTATAGATATTCAAATTCGTATTATTGAATGATATAAATCATAATATAATTAATTTATGTTTTATACTATTAGTAATATATTACATAATTTATATAACAGTTAAATTAAACAAGTTCTTTAATAATATAATACGATAATATGTAATAATTTATATAATATTATGTACATCTATTTTCGACTCGGAAAATCTTACTACATTAAAAAACTCTTAAATCTTGGATAATGTAGCGTTTAGTAAATAATAAAAGCTAGATAAAAAATTAAACGCAAAAAAAGCATGCCAACGAAGGATTTGAATTTAGAATTATTTTAATTTATGCGATTAGGGGACTGATAGCGATATCAGTGTTTTTTACTTTTAATTTTTATTGTCATTTTTAGCTGTAGATAATACATCATATTTGATGTAAAGTAATAAATTTAAAATAAAATCGATTATATTTTTTCTTTCCATGTTATAAGCGGTTTATTAAATACTGGGTGTTGAATAAATTAACAATTTATCAAGCAACTTCCATTTTGTTTATATAAATCGATTCTCTAATTTTGGTATCGAAAACTTATTTCTTTGATTTCTCTTTCCTCGGAATGTCAAGAAAGCTTATTTTTTAAATAAAAAAATGTACGATCTTTTATAATGTTTTTCAAAATAAAAACTAAACGCAAATTATATGTTTAAGGGTGCCCACTGCCCGGCCCCGTGCCCCCCAACGACATTAAATTTAAAAGTTAAAACATTGCAATACTTATAGCGATTATAATAATAAATTTACAAAACACCCAAAACTGCAAATACATATATTTATGTTTTTCACACAAATAAGTCGAGAATTGTACCCGAGCCTCACGAAAACAATGTTGTGTCACGATGAAAATTGAAATAAAAAATTATATTTAAATTTGTATTATAAATTGAAATATCTTAATTTATAATGCAAGAAGGTCCGGATATCCGAACGCCATTTGCCACCGTCATAGATAAACATTTGTATAGACACACGTCAAAATTAAAAAAAGTAAGATGATCGTATCGTAAAATTCGAAATTTGAATCAAACATTACAAATTTAGAACGTTATTCTTGATGTTTTTAAATCAGCAAATTATAAAAAGGATTGCTTCTAGAACTTTCTCAGTCAGCGTCCTCATCATAGTATTGAGAGTTTTTGTGTTAGATTATGCATTTTTGAGGTAACGTCATAAAGAGCACTTCCCCATAACAATACGCGATTATTCATAATTAATTACCAACTTTAAAATAAATTATCATTTGTTTGCAAATAAAACTACTAGCCGACTTCTCATGAAAAATATTGTATAATATTTATAACATAAGTGTTTTATATTAAAGTTATTATACTAACCTAGTGACCAGTTTATTTTAAAGAACAAGAGCACTTGCTTTCAACCAGCCTGAGATTAGCACCGTTAACATATTTAGCGGTTTGTTTGTTTGTACTCAGTGAAATTGCAGAATTAAAAAAACAAAATTCTGATTTACATATTATATCTGACACGCACATGGCGGTTTTTTAGGGATCCATAAAAAAATGTCTATGTACGAATCCAAAGAGTAAAATCAGGACTCTATTAACAAGATTCAGCTGTCCGTTTGTCATCAAACTGTGCCTAAACGAAGCGTGATACCGGAAAAGTTTAATTTAATTTTATAATAATTTATTCAGAATTACCATTTCCAATCGAACAGCACTACAATTAGTTCATTAGCTCTCTTTTTATTTGTGATCAGACTTTCGAGAAACTGTATATAAAACTTTTTTTATACATAGAAATACTTAAGCTATCTTATAAAGTAAACAAGTTGAAATATAAAATCATTATTATAAGAGGGTTGTTGTTGCATAACAAACATGATTTTCTGCTGGTTTTATAGAAAATGGTACGGAACTCGAGATGGGCGAGACTGAATCGTACTTGGCTAGTATTTAAATCATACATCATAATAAAATATAATCTTTACAACCCAAAAACCGTGGGGTTTTTCTGAAGTGCAATAATAAACTAATAATCTTATTTCTAAGAAAATATTTTTTAGGTATTGTTTTTAAACAATAGTAAGTATATTATTTGTACCATAAATAAAAAAAAGATGTCTGTTTACAACACACAGTAATAATACGTAAAGTGATTTGCGAATGACACGACTTAAAAAAATCTTGCAAAACTTTTTTTGGCATTTTTTTCGCACTTTCTATTTCATCTTTCATTTTTTCACATGACCAAACCATCAGAGCATGGTATTTTCTGTTATTACATGACCAAAGCCGTAACTCGAAAACACAAAACAGACACTTCTGTGAAATTTAATTAACAAAGATAAACATGAGAGGAACAACGTTATTTTATTGCTATTTTTAGCGAGATTTCATCTCGAATAGAAATTGACTACGCTATTATCCGACGCCATTTCGAGTCTGGCTTTTACCATGACACCAAACATTCTAAACTAGTTGTTCCCCGCGGTTTCTCCTGCCTTAATTAACGGACTACATTATATTAAACTAGCTGTGCCCGGGACTTCATCCGCGTTTTTAAATAAAATTCTAAAATACACACACACTGTTGTATAAAACAACTAGCGCTGGTAAATAATTGTATGTGTGGGCTGTATGTCGGTATTTATTTTAGTTTGAAGAGCCCTTTGAGCTAGGTGCGAGACAATAGGCGAGAAATAAATCTACCACTAACCTTATTATCTCGCTATCTCCTATACACACATATCTTAATGCCAGGTCCCTTGCAGTAGTGCCACGTGTTACGATCTATTTAATTCTAATCACGAATTCTAAAATAAAAGTAGCTTAAGCTATTTTTTATTACATCAGCCGTCTGCCAGTGAAATTTCCCGTCAAAATCGTACAGCTGTTTCAGAGATTAACGGGTAGAAAACAGACAAAAAACAAAAATATAAAAAAAAATAACTTATTCTATTGTAAAAACACATAATATACGTATTTAGTAAATAGTGGTTATTTTAATATTACATACAGACAGTCCAATTTTATTTTTATGGACAATATTGAAAACCACCTAAAATATAACACCTAAAATATTTGTTTTTTGGTTGGTTGGCGAAACAAAATAAATTTTAGTCCCTTAAATATTTTACTACAAACATATTATAAGCTACTTTCTTTTAAAATTAGCACTTTTTCATGCTGTATAGTAGATTAGTTAGAATAGGCTTTTATTCAAAATAAGTATAAATTATACATATTTTGAACGTCAAGTACCTACGAAATATGTAACAATTTAAATTAGTTTCAGAGCAACTTGTCCTTTTGAACTTTTGGACTAGACATCTCTCATGGGACCTAAAATCGTTGGCTAATCGTGAATAAGTGTCCCTTCTGCTTACTTCTTCGGGAATAGGGGTGTGAAGATATTTTATTTATTTAAGCCATTTCTACAAGTAAATGTTTAAGCCACGCGGACAAAACTGCGACATGCGGTACAGCAAATCGTATTCAATCTTGCATAATAGGTTTAACAGTTGGATTCTTATCATGTCGGTGAAAAGTGATCGGTTGACCGAACTTGCCAGTGCAAAAAATTACTTTCTCGAGTTTTATCTTGTTTGCCAAATATTGCTGGTAATTCTGTTATTTTAAGTTAAACTTATTTTACGCTATCTTCTTTTAACGTAAGTAAGAGAAAGAGACAAAAGAGTTTAGTACTGTCAGATTAGTTTGTATGTGACATTTTAACAGAGGTTTACTCTACACCTTGGAAAAATACGATTAAAAGCACTACAATTTATTGACATGCTGTCTAATGTGACATTAGTAAAATGTTCTATCTCTTTCGTTTCATATTTCATTGGGAAGAGATGGAATGTATTAAAAATAAGTGTAGTTAATTGAAGGCTTTGTAAATCTTAACGCCGAAAACTGGTTTTCTCCTTAATAGAAGAAAAATAAAACCGGCCACCAATGTCTATAAAAACGACAAAAATATCACGTCTGTAGGTAATTGTATGGGAGCATTTTTACATCATTATTTTATTATGTTCTTAGTATGTGTCGTTATAGCGGCAACAGGAATATCGTCTGTGAAAATTTGAGCTTTCTAGCTACTACTGTTCATGAGATACAGCTTCGTGACAGACGGACAAAGAAATAGCCTTAGAAATAGTTCCATTATTACCCGTTGTGCACGGAACCCAAAAAAAACTATTGATGTAACCGGAGTTTCCAGTCTCGGAAAATCACGCCGGGAAATCCCTACCCGGGAATCGAACTCGGGACCTCGTACGTCAAATTCCCAACAACAGAAGCGATATCTATAAGAAGTTACTTGTTATGGATTTACTACTAAAAGTCCTTCATACGTTCCCGCCTCCACAGCTGCGTAAACTTAATGAACAAGAAATAATTATAGCAATTTGCTCAAAACACCCTCTGCTGGCAATTTAAGCAATTTTCTAGAATACAAAGGTTGTTATAATTGATATCTATTATTTTAAAATTGACATAGGAGGTCAATCTCCTATTTAAATTAAATAATTAATTGGCTTCACGGTAACCGACAATGTTTTGGTTCTGATACTCGACAAACAATTCGCCTATAATTCGTACACGCGATATACCCATTCCAATTTTATATTCCTTTTTAACGAACCATAAGGGCGAGGTCAGACGAGCGTAATTTTGTGCGACGTGGGATGCGTATTTTGGTGTCACGACAGACAGATTAATTAGTGATGAGCAAAGCAATACCAAGACTGGATCAATAAGACTTGGTCTTGTTCTTGTTCAAATATGTCTAGTTTTGGTTTTGGTCTTGCTCATTATGTCTTGTTTTAAGATAGTCATAATTTTTATACCTACTTGTCTATTATTATTAATTAATAAAATATTTTATTTGATGAAAAGTTCAGACGTTATTGCTACCTATCCAATTATTTATTTATAACGAATGAATACACAATAACCATCGAGCTTTTTTTAGGTATTCCGACGTCGGGAAAAGGATAGTTACTTTTGAAACATTTTCATAGACCCATTTTGTTAAAACAGTGGTAGCTACCGTTTCTTTGTTTTTCAATAGAACGTTAAAATTAAAAAAAAACTGACAATAACAGAAATACTTACATAATCTGTGAAAATTTTGCCTCTTCGTCTGCCTGCTGACAGACAGACGGATAGCAGAGTAATAGGGCCCTGATTTACCCTTTAAGTACGGAATCCTAAAAACTTACAATTTCGATAGGTGTACAACTGTCATTACCTACAACTCCTACAAGACTATTCATTATTTGTAGGAAGCATCAATAAGTCAAAAGGGCGTCGACCACGTTCGACCACAGAGGCGATTGTCTACTAAATACATAATATAATTAAAATGTAAAAAAATATCACAGACTAATGTTCACAGACACAGTGTTATCTTGTATTAATATGAATTACGAAATAAAACAAACCTCTTTGTTATAGTTTAGCACATTCTAATTTCATATAATCTGCACTATGGCATTACCAAGGTTGTATTAGCACAGAGTATAAACAATAGAGAAACTTGGTCGTGAAATAAACGAAATCGTTCCGAAATATCGTAGTAAGGCCGCAGGTTGCTGTTCAATTGACAGCGGTTTGTTTTTACGCTAATAAAATCGCTGTTTGTTGTATCTATGCAAATAAACTCGACGTGTTCTTATTGTACGTAAGTATCGTTGTAGTCGCGTTAAGAGTACTGTGTGTCATTAGGGTGAAGATTTATTTAAAAAGATTGACAAGAAAGACTTCAACTGGTCACTGCAAATTTATAATTATGAGTCATTTGATTGGTCAATGGGCCAGCGGGTAACGATGACTCAATTTTTCAATGCGAACGTTCTATAATGCTATAATTAACTATATGTTTTTGCTAAATGCATTATATAAAATATAACGATTTACAAATACAACAATAACATTTATTATAATATTTAATAATTGCATTACTACAGTAGATAATAATATGCTATAGGACGTATAAGGCATAAGCGTGTGTATAAGCTAGTTTTTCAATAATTGAGGTGATATCACCGAAATAAAGAAAACAATAATAAATATAAATATAAATAAATTTCCCTAGAGAAATTACTCAAAGTGATCTAACACCAAAATAGGATAATTATAAGCTTGTGTTATGGGCATTAATTAATGTACACATGTAAATACTTTAATAGATACCAGAATAATTAATAAATGTAATCAACATCGAGACCCTGAAATACAGGTACCTATGTTAATTACACAAACACTTGTACCCGATGTACAACTATGTACGTACGGGTACGGTATCAGTGATGTTGGGTACGGCATCGGTGATGTTAGCTACGGGATCGGTGGTTTTAGGTAAGGGATAGGTGGTGTTAGGTCTGTAAGCTAGCCTCTCGACCAACTAGGCGGATAATGTACCAATTTCATTTTTATTACTTCGAGGATATATTTGTTATCACTGTAATTTTTTTTGATAAACGTATAACCAAATTATGTAACAAGAACAGAGTAAGTGAATTATAATTATCACTTTATATGTTGTATACAATGGAAGAGTGAAAAAAACATACGAGCAAAACCGTAGGGTCTGAATAGTCTTACAATTTAGGAATATTTTCAATTTATAATTATTTATCGTGTCTAAATATTATTTAAATCGCTTTCAGTCAGCCCATGCCTTACAACTCTGAAGTGATAAGCTTTAGAATTTTCTCACTCAATTAGAAATATCATTTCCGTCGATCAAACGAAAGAATATCTTGTTAACTATAACAATGATATTTAACAGATTCGGGGGTCCGCATCCAAATGTTTTGTTTTTGAAATAGGAATCAATCCAAACTTAATATTACAAATTGTGAAGTGTATGTGAGTCTGTTTCTTTGTCCGTTTTTCACGGCAAAACGGAGCGACGAATTGTTGTGATTTTTAAGTGGAGATAGTTAAATGGGTGGAGACATGTAAAGCTACTTTTTGTCTCTAACTATACACTTCCCTAATATGAGGGTAGAAAATTGTATTGAGCATTCCGCAACTCTCAAGGTAATAATAATAAGGTCGGACTATATGTGACTAGCAAAAAATATTTTTTTTAGAAATCTACCCCCCACCCCTTAAAAGAGGGAGTGAAATTTCATATAGGACTTTCTGCAGTTTTCGGGGTAGGAAATTTTTTTTTATAAATATAAGTGAACAAATTACACAAGTTGATCTAACACCAAAAGAAGCGAATTACATACGTGTGTTATGGGTGTTAGACAATGATACTAATACATACAAATACTTAAATCGATACGAGAAGAATTATTAAACACCCAGACCCGGAAATACAGACATCTATGTTCAACACACAAATGCCTGTCCCCGTCGGGAATCGAACCAGAGCCTCGCGGTTAGGCGTGTTCGCCACTCGACCAACGAGGCGGTCAATTTTATTTTGTTTAAATGAGGGGGTTACTCCGAACTTAACGCTGGCGTATATTATCCCACTAATATTATAAACGCGAAAGTTTGTAAATATGAATGGATGTACGTATCTATGGATATTTGTTACTCTTTCAGGAAAATCTACTGTACGAATTTGGATGAAACTTTCCAGTAAAATAGCTAATACACGAGAATAATACACAGGTTTTTATCTGACGACATTAAAAATAGGACATGTAGTAGAGGGTAGAACAGGATATATATCCCCGAAAGGATAGGCAAGGGTACATATGCCACGATCCCACGCTCAGTCCCACGATTAGCCGACGATATTAGGTCATATGATGTGACCTAATATCGTCGGCTTTATCTTTAACGTCGCTATCGGCGGCCTTCCAATACATAAAAAAATAACTACATAACACATTTCACACTAGTTTAATTTACATTGGTTTAATTCAAAAACTCTTGTATGAAGCAAATACCAAAAAAAAATATCGACTCTACGGAACCCTACGTTTGCGAGACCGACTCATCCCTCTTCGATTATTGGAAAAGTATATCTTGAAGCTTGTTATGATAACATCTATAAACATAATATTATGTATTTACATTAAACAACCGTTTGTAAACAACCCAACGGCCTTTAGGCGCGGAAGTATCGAGCTTCACTTCCGACTTCTAATGAAGTTTATGCTTTGAAGAATGGAGTTTTCTTAATTCAGACGATTAAAAAAAACGTCACGCTCATATCACCGAAGGGGTATGCATACTTATGCACCCACGAATTAATAGACGATATTAAATCCGACAAATAACCATCGGTGGCCTTCGGATCTCCATTTCGGGTAGTCCAGGTTCAAACCCCGCCATGTACCGATGAGTTTTTCTAACTTATGTACATTTTCCGAGTGCTCTTATTGTGAAAGAGGAAACCCGGATTCATTGAATTACACCTAATCTAGGTTTGGTCCTAGTTTCCCTTCTGGCTTGCAGAGGTCAGATGGCAGTCGCTTTGCGTAAAAACTGGTGTCGTAATCAAATCCCCTAGATTAGGTAGCCGACTGGACGGCACTGTCACTGGCAATTGAAGTAGGCTTTTATTTTACAAATGTTTAATATAGATAGTTAATAATGAAATAAAAACGCGGACGAAGTCACAGGCACGGCTAGTCTAACATAAATATTTTCTTTTAAAGAAGGTCAAAGTAGAACTCAATTATCACTGAGTAAACTGATATATTTCCTTAAATGAAACCAATAATATTTTCCTATAATGACTTAGATGAAAAGATAAACAGTCAAGTAAATATAATAAAAATATCATTGGTCGAGGGCAGGGTTCGGAGGATATATATCATGATATCCGATATATATCCAATTACTTTTGTGATATATATATCAATATTTTATAAGCATTTTTCGGCGTTTTTCTATTCCAATGCACATTAGTGGTAAATTTACATATATTTACTGTAGTATTTCTACTTCCAAAATATAGATGGCGTAAATTCTAATTCATAAATGACAACACTTCTGTCGGTACCTATTAACATTAGTCCGGCAGTCTTTCGACATAGGCTTCCTCCACAGATTTCCAGGTTTTCCTGTCGCTAGCCTTCATTTTATGTTTTGTAAGAAACCATTTTAAACATTTCCCACGATTATCAGGTAAGTTCAAGTTCATTCAAATATTCAAATTCCCATGGGGATCTAAATAACTTAATACGCGGGCGAATCAGTTCAGAAATCTAAATCTAAATAGGCAATTAATCTTTACGAAAATAAATTAAAATTAGGCTGTTTAAAGTCAAAACTTGAAACTTATGAATTGAACATACTGGTTATTTTGTGCTTTTTAATTGAAAACATGGCCATTAGTAATATAATATTTGTAATGAACTTTAATGTTAAGAACATAATAATATCGCTGTTTCCCGCAACTTTGTGCGCCTTAAAAAGTTTTTGTAATTCTTCGTGAAAACTCATAGAAAAAGTACCATCATGCCTATTATCCCCGAAGGCGTAAGCAGAGGTGTTATACAGTGTATCCACGACTCGTGAGTCCAGTAGATATACTAGAAAACCCACGATTAGCCAAGATACTAGGGCCCATGATGTGATAGGTGGCAAGCCTATCGCCACTTGGGGCACATTCAGATCACGTGCAATGTAATAATCTCAAAAACGTTTATGAAAAGTTGGCCGACTTGAGAATTGAATCCGGGACCTCACGCAGCTAAAGGTCTTATCAGGCGACAGCCGTATGTACCGTTACACCACAGAAGCGATCATTAAAAAATAATAAAACGAAAATTTTTCCTCGTTCAAGGTCTAATTTTTTTTATTATATTGGAAGGCGAACTAGCAGACGGATTCCTGGTGGTAAGAAATACACGTCGCCTATTGACACTAAAAGTGGAAATGGTGCATTGCCAACCTGAGGCTGGAATGATAAGCCTCTTACGTAAGTTTGAAGGCTATTCTCTCTAGCTATCACGGTTCATGGGATACAGCCTGGTAACAGACAGACGGACATCGCAGTTTTTCTTTTTCTTTCATACACTTTGGGTAGGTGCGGAACCCTAAAAAGGAAGTATAAAACAGCTAGATGTACAAGATATTGGAGTATGGAAGTAGATATTTGGATATTCTTTACGTAATCCTACAAAAAAAAAGAGTCTGTCTGTGTATAAGCCGGTTCATGTAAATCACAGTTTCTACAATCTAAACAGAGAAAGCCGAAAGGTTTTAATGTATTATACATTCATGTTGAGATTCATGAATAAAAAAGAAAGGTCCATATTTGTTAATCAAATCGTTAGTCATATTAGGTATTAAATTATAAAGTATTAATATCTTCCAACACATTCATAAATAATGCTAATATTACGTCAAATCGCTTAACGTTTGTTAAATTAAAAAAATGTGGTCTGATTTATAAAATGAAAATGATTTATTTGCCGAATATTTGTGTTGAAAAAGTTTTTATAAAACAAAGGTTTTTAATTTATTCCAACATATACCATCACAAAGTGGTATGCATATATTTTAAAATATTATTTACTAACGACGGACGGGTATACTATACATGTTATATGAAAACCTTCCTCTTGAATCACTCTATCTATTTAACAAAACCACATCAAAATCCGTTGCGTAGTTTTAAAGATTTAAGCATACATAGATAGAGTGCTTTGCACCAAGTCACCCGGGTAGGGATCCACGCTCTACCTATTCCTGTCGCTCTAATGACATTGTCGTGTTCCAGCCTGGAGGGTCGGGTAAAAAAACACTAACCTTCAAAAACACTTCCGGTATATAATTTCACATTTTCTCACACACAGTGACCTCAACCTAGAAGCAATTACATAAGTCTTAGACAATTTTATTACATTACCTAACTGAAAACAGGGGTTATGTGTTATGCGCGTAACTTTGCATATACGAGTGTTATATCAATGTCCTTTATATTTTTACTACTGTGTCCGCAACTTTGCCCGCGTTTTTATTTAATTATTTCACTTTATACATTTCGAAAATAAAATCTATACAAATAAAATTGGAGTGTCTAATATTAAAATAAATTAACTCCTTTTTAATACGCTTTTATTATTAGCTTGGGTTGTACGTATGTATGTATGTATGTATGTATGTATGTATGTATGTATGTATGTAGCGGAATCTTT
>DVZL01005365.1:0-12123 GCA_018236625.1 Lasaia peninsularis
TGGTACGGGGACGCGCCGATCTCAGGGAATGCAAAATTTCGGTTCGCTATTTTGAAATAAATGTCATTCGAGTTTTGGAATACGCACGAATATGTTTCATTGCTTTATTAAAATCGCGGATTTTGTTTTTATTATTAATTTTGTCATTTTTTCGTTATCATTTTGTTACAGTTGTTAGTTTTGTTAATTATTGTCTTAATTTTATCGTTTTTGTTATTTGTTATTGTGTATGTGTGTATAATGGAATAGATGAATAATAATAATATCATTATTATTTCTATTTCTATTCGTATTTATCTACGGATGTTTGCAGCAATTCCTTTACTAATAATTTATTAAATATTTAAAAAAATAAATAAGTACTTTTTCCTTTGACTCAAATCTTGGGAACTTCTGAACGTTTGTTTACATAATTTATACCTTCTCGTGACAGATAGTATGGTATATAATATATTGTTTAATATAATATGGTAGTAAAATATTATGTTTTAAAATATTTGCACACTACATTGTGGTAGAATATGTTGGTATAATTAAAAACATTTATTTTGTAACAACTTTTAACACACATATTCGGCAAATAAATAATTTTCATTTCATTTATAAAATAAAAGTATCCTAAGCCGTTCCTTAGCATCAAATTAGCTGTCTGCCAGTGAAAGTTCCGGCGAAACCAGTCTAGCCGTTTCAGATATTAGCGGGTACAAACACATCGACAGACAGGTAGACAAAAATTCTAAAAAACAATGTGTTGGTATAATATATACCTTGTAAACATACATGTGCATTTGGTAAAGAGCAGTTATTTGAATATTACACACAGACACTCCAATTTTATTTATTTGTATAGATTTGAATCGACGAAAAAATGAAGGAGGTTATAGATTCGACTGTATTAATTCGCATGTTATATTAGAACTTTTAATTGGAGAAGTCAATTTTGATACACACGTCACACATACATATTTTCACTTACTTTCCTTTAAATAAATAAATAAATATTACTCGACAAATTACACAAATTGATCTAATATACCCTTACTTTTTAAGTAAATTATATGCTTGTGTTAGGGTGTTAGTCAACGATACTAATACATAGAAATACTTAAATAGATACAAGAATAAATTTATAAACACCCAAACCCGGAAATACTGACATCTATGTTCATCACATAAATGCCTGCCCCGTCGGGAATCGAACCCGAAACTCGCGGTTGGTCGGTGGAGCTAGGCGTGTACCCTAGTAGAAAGTATTTAGTGCTAAATGTCACGATCGCTGCATACTTGCCTAGCTTCCTCCCCGTTCATTAATCTCTTCATACTACACGCCAGCTTCGGAGACTCCTGACACCACCCTCGGATAATAAGCGAGCTCTTTAGTCGTGGAATGTCAACCTAGGTCTCCCCGGGTATCGATTTTGTTGATTAGAAAATGAATTTTTCTTTCAAAGTTGGTGCTTATCGTCTTATTTAAATTTGGTCCAGTTTTATTCATAACTAGTTAAAGTCAGTTATTGCAGTTTTACTGATAAGACAGCGGTTATCCAATATAATATAATCATTGGTATCCAGTGATGTCACAGGGGCATCGCTATGCTGTGGCCGGGTTGTTAGGCCTGCGGTGCAAGTTTACCGGCCACCCTCGGAACTCGGAACACGACAATGTCATCACGGCGCGCGGTAGGAATAGCTAAAGCGGGGGATTCCTACCCGAGTGTGTAGCTATACAACACTCTACAACAGTGTTCTTGTTGGGAGTGAGCCAGTTTTTTTTATGATATTGGAAGGCAGACAGACGGATTTCCTGATGGGAAGAAACACACGACGCCTACAGACACCAAAGGTGGAAATGGTGCATTGCCAACCTGAAACTGGGATGGTAAGCCTCTTACGTGAGTAAGTTTACCGGCTACCCAACCCTTCAAACGAGAACAGGACAATGGCGAGAACTGACGCTATTGTGGCAGGAATAGATAAGGCAGTGGTAGCAATCTCGGATTGGTCGTTGCAACACTCTTTCACCTAGTCAATGTCACGGTATTGGTGACAATAGACCCTATGCTCGCCTCTTACGAGCTGCGTGGTAGACAAATTGTGTCTATTCTACACAGAGATCCCAGACCAATACAGGACAAAATTATTTACGTTGGGCTATCCTTAATGTATAATCACAATTTATTTTTGTTTTAACGATATGCAATTTCACAAAGCATTTTAAACAATAAATTATGTTTGCACAAATAATTCAGTCGTTAGTGTATTTAGTTAACTACTAATTTAATTGAATTAGATGAATTAATTAAAACTTCATTGAATTATGCATTTCGTCAATGCTTTCTGATTTAGATACTGTTTGTGTGTTATATTTTATTAAACACGCTTTAGCAAAATGCTTTGAATCTATTTTTGAGTGTAACACCAAAAGCTTGACAATCAAATAATTAGTCTTTATACATCCATTTAGTTGATAAGTAGTGAATTGCCGTATTTTGCTCCGGAGGGTAGGGTATCCGGTAGACTTACACACCAGGCAGAAGACAGCGGCGCACCTACAACAACTATGGTGTCTATAGGCCAGAGTTGTCTCAACTTCAGGAACCATGTTCGCTTTCTTATTCCATGAAAAAAAGTTTGAATTTAAGCAATTAATAAAACATGAATTTCAATTACTAACATAATTTTACATAAATATAAGTGACTAATGCGAAGCGCGAGAACCGGACACTTTGTCTTTTATTTAGTTTATAATTAGTTATGTAAAATTTACACGAAAACAGTTGATTAGTAGACTAAAATGTTTTAGTTATCACCTTGACAACTACATAGGTACATATTATCTTCGCGTTAAGTCCTTTGCGTAGTAGGCATAGAGTATCGAGTGCCAAGGGTCATGAGTCCTACTTTTCTAGCTTCCTCCACATTCATTACACTGTTCATACAAACATGCCGTTTACAGAGAGTCTTGACACCACCCTCGGATAAAATACACGAGTAATTTGGTCGTGGAATGTCAATTATATCGCCTCTGTGGTGTAACGGTACGACTGTCGCCTGTTAAGACCGTTAGACGTAGGGTCCCGGGTTCAATTTCCAGGTTGGACAACTTTTCAAAAATGTTTTTCAGAATTTTCTGAGTAAGCATTACATTGCCCAGGATTTAAATGTGTCCAAAGTGGCGATAAGCTTGCCACCTATCACATCAGGGCCCTAGTATCTTGGCTAATCGTGGGTGTTCTAGTATATCTACTGGACTTACGAGTAGTGAAGATACTTTTAATAGACGAGAAAGATTGTCGATTTAAGTCCCCCCGGATACCATAGCCACATACACATTGTAAATTTGTTTTGTCAATCTTTTATTTTTCATTATTTTCATACGGCCGCGTTAATCTTTCCTTGTCAACTAATTACGTATAAACCAGGCATTATGGCCAAACTTAAGTCATTTTATAAAAGCGCAAGTTTCTTAGCTTTTGCTACCTACAAAATACCTAATTACAAAATCGTAAGAGCCACGGTGGCCTAATGGTACGCGCTTTAGACTTCCATTTCGGTATCCAAGTTCGAACCCCGCCATGTACCAATGAGTTTTTCTAACTTAAGTACATTTTCTGATTGCTCTTACGGAGAAGGAAAACATCGTGAGGAAACCTGGACCTTGTGCCATGTCTTGCCATCTGTCACATCATGGGACCTAATATCGTATATAACTTTTTTTTATAGTATAAGACAGCGAACAGGCAGACGGGTCTCCTGATGGTAAAAGACAACCGTGGCCTATAGACAACATAGATGTTGTAGGTGCGCCGCTGCCCTGTGGTCGGGCTGTTAGACCTTATGTGCAAGCCTACCGGCTACCCTACCCTCCGGACCGGAACACAATGTCATTATGACACTCTACCACCAGTGGTCATGTTAATAGTAACCAAGTTAACCTATGCTCGCCTCTTACGAGCTGCCTGGTAGGAAGGCAGTTGGTCTATTCTACATAGAAGACCCGAACCAACACGGGGGAGTTTCAGTGTCCTATAGGGTATACATATAAAGATGTAGGGTTGTTGTCCCGCAGACGCAGGTGTGATCTGTCGCGGCGCGCGCGAGCTGGTGCGGCGTCCGCTGGCGGCCGTGACGCCCACGCACTGCGGCCGCTGCGTGCTGCTGCTGCTCGCCAACCTCGCCAACTGGGCGCTCGCCGGATACGGGTACACACACGCACATATACACTCGTACGCATGAACACACGCACGTACGCACGCGAACACGCACGCACGCACCACCACCTGGGCCACGCCCAAATTTAGAAAATTAATATAGTTGATAATTAAAACGCGGTCGTAATAATATCTAATGTCGTCTAATAATAATATAGATGACGTTAGTAGATGACAATATTAAAACTTGTTTCAAAATTTATAAACAAAAATAAAAAAAAGTTATTTACCTAAATGACATGACAATGCAATTGTAGTCGGATATTGGGTTTTTACTGCGTTTTAAAATAAATAAATGTCGTCAAGCCCATATCCCTGAAACAAAAGTATATCTCTGTCATCTGTTCAGTATATCCGAGGTTCGATTCCCTATGAGTTTTTTCAGTTTATGCGAAAAACATAATGATGCCTGGGATTGGCTTAATGCCCGATATTATGACGGACCTGCCAATTTTTACACCTTTTTGATGTATTTATTTATGTACTCTAAACTCTGACTATCCCTTCGAGGATGTGAGGCGATTTAAATCTTAACACTTTCGCTTCAAAACACACATTTTTTCACTTCAGCCAACCGGTTTCACTTTTGACAGAATCATAAAACTAAACACATTATGTAGAATTAATTAAATTTATCTGTCATTAGTTTTATAAGCCCTGATGATGTTGTGTTGAAGTGTGTGTTTTGGAGGAAAAAGTGCATATACAATGAAATTTCGCCAAGTGTCGACGATGGAAAGTATAAATTCTATTAAATCTTTAACATTATATTTGTTATTTATAGAGTCTCCCAACATAGCCGAGACTTCGCCTCTCACCTATTGCTGGTTATAATGAGCAACCTATTCCTATACACGCTGTTCTACATAGCCATGAAGCTTCTACATCGGGAGTCTATACGGTGGTATAGGTAAGGAAATCAGTCTACTTGCCTCAGTAACAAGGATAGATTTTTTATTATTTTTAGAATACTGTACCCAAAGTACAAAAACGGATCCCTATTACCAAGACTCCAAGTCCAAAGTAGCTAGAGTTGAAATTTTCACAGATGATATATTTCCGTTGCCGCTATAGCAACAAATACTAAAATAATAAAGTAAATTTTTAAAGGGACTCCCGATATAACGACCGACCTGACGAATTGATGACGCTATGCACATTCACAACGCTGTATAATTAGACTGAATATTTGTAATTTAGTTCTATTCATTTTAATAGATTCTACAGATCTTACAATATTTAAAATGTGATCTTTTTGGCTCTTTTTATAGTTGTTTATGGTACGGTACCTTTTGTGCGCGTGACCGACTCGCACTTTGCATATTTTTTGTTTTTTTTTTTATAGTTATACAAATAATTAATTTAGGAATTAAATTTCCAGTTGGGTGTTCATCGCTATAACATACACTATATGGTTTAGTTCGAGCTATTTCTACTTGGATTTAAGCACAAATTGGGCGGTAAGTTCATTTAATACATACATATAGTCAAAATTTACTTATGTAGAAATAAGTTATTCTGGTGGTACTATATTATTAAGGCAATAAAATAAGTAAAGGTAATAAACTTAATAAACATAAATACAAGTTTTCCGCCCGCGGTGAATTATATCAAAGCTCCATATTTTTCTGATTTATAATACTTATTGCGTAAAACATACCCTCTTTTTAAAGTAATCGATTAAAAAGTAGCTTTTGTATATTTCTGAAAATTAGTGCATACAGGGTGTAAAGAATTAATGTCTGAAGACATAAAAGTTAAAAAAAATATAAAAAAATAATCAATAAAAAACTATTGTGTTTTATTGCAATAAAATCACTTGTGCCCAATATGGCGAAGGTCTTGCCCCCTGTCATATAATGGGACCTTATTATTAGTGGCTAATTGTGGGTGCACAATATGTGCCTACTCTTTAGAGATATGTGTAGTTATTTATTGAAATTTAATTGTTGTAGCTCTCTAAAAATTATATGTTTTAAATTTGTTTTTAAAACACCATATATTATAATGAAACGTTTATTTTTTAAAATGTGATATTATTTTTATAGAAAACTGTATTCTAAACAGCTTTTTTTTCTACAGCTTACGCCGGCCCAATCAAGACAAAGCAACAGGGTGTGTTCATTGTTAGAATTGTACGATTCTCATGACATCTGGCATTTCATGTCGGCAACCGCCATGTTTTTCTCATTTAATATGTACCTTACTATAGATGACAATCTGGCGAATGAGTCACGATCCAATATTATGGTTTTTTAAGAAATTCATGTATTGTGCCCTAAAATTTTTATTGAGTTTTTGCGTTGTGCCCCTAAGCATTTAAATGCCTTTGAAATCAATGCCACAATGTTTAAATAACACATTTGTCAGGATATAGTTATTTGTAAAAAGCACTGAATATAAGAGCCCATAAAATGATCCAGTAAAATAATTATTATACATTTTTTTGCATTGTGTTCTAAATTCTTGCTTATTTCAAGATTTGAGTAAAAAATTATAGTTACGAAACTATTATTTCAATTTATTATTTTTTTGAACACAATAAAAAGTTTAAGACAAGGTCAGATATTTTTTTAAAAACTTGTATTTTACTTGAATTTATGACATGTTCCTTTTTGCATCGTGCCCTAGAAAACACAGTAGGGGCATTCCGTTAAAAATTTTTTTGATTCCCCCATAAGATAGGAGAACAATAATAAGTTTTTTGGTAAAATTAAAAATACGTATATTTTGCTTGTGATATAATGATATAAAAAACAAACGCCTGTCTTGTGGGGATCTTATCGAGGCCTTTTCGATATGTTTTGTTTGTGCTACAAAACTCAAGATTTTGTATAAAGAGGCTATATTAGGAATTACTGTTATTAAATATTTTTATAATAGCAATACAAAGAAAAACTAATCATTGACCATTTTAAAAATGATGTTAAATTTATTCTAGACTAGAACATGAAGCTAAAGATTGCACTCCGAACAACGACCTTCAAACATTTCATTGGGTCTGCTATCTCACTCTCACAACGCCGGTTTTTGAAACGTTGTCCAGTTTAGAAAGAGTTAGCAATACAACAACAAGTCCCAAATATGTATATTTGGGACTTGTTGTTGTTAGGAGTGTAATATCCAAATAGTACTTTTAGCTACATGTGCATATTATGATATGTTCATACATTGGTAATGCCATTTTCCGTTCCTTTTTAAAGTTATTTATTATTAACTTTATTTAATTAATTTATAAAATTAATGACATTTTCTATGACAAAATCTTATGATTTATAATAAGTGGCTATTCTAATAATTAAACTTATGCCCGGTTCCTATATTCAAAAAACGAGTTGTTTTGCTTGCGGACGGTAGTTTTTTGAACTTCTCTAGGGATATCCCTAGAGAAGTTCAAAAAACTACCTTGCGTTACTATAAGTAACGCAAGGTAGTTTTGACAAGCGACTACGAATTGTTGTACTTATGGATTACGATTCGTTCATCGTAGGAATCGATCATAAATGTATGAAAATTATTTAAAAATGAAAATGGTGCCGATGTTGATGGACATCGTCTAAGTTTATTTTAAGAGTATGCTATTTTTTTATTGATATAAATGTATTAGTTTATATATTTTTTGAATAAAAAAAAGAGATTAAAAAGTTTCTACAGTTTTTTAGCGACATATTCAGAGATATACAAGTACACGTTTGTAGAAATGTCGTGTGCAAACTAAACCGATAGAACTATACGTGTTTTGTCTCTTTTTTTAAATTTGAGTCGAAAAAAGATAGTGATGACGGAAGTTTTTCGTAATTAAAAAATAAAAAAAATTGAATAAAAGACAGTTTTATCTAACACTATTTTATTTCATTAATTTCAAATAAAAATGTATTTAAATATTATTTTTTGAAATTAAAAAAATAAATTTATATTTTATTTAATTAATTAACGAAAAACGTTTTAAGAATATTAATTTACTTTATTAATATTTGAAATGAATTTATTTAACTATGATTTTATCGTGTTGGACTTGGTTCACATACTGAATTAATGGACTGAATTTTCTATGAAATATATTTATTAATATAGTATTATTTTGTAGTTTGAATAAAATGTATAATTTTAATAGTCGGCACTTGGTTGAAACACTTTTAAAAACACTTGTACTTTATTACGGGTGCATGCACGGCTTTAGGTCTATGCCTACCCCCCGTCCTTCCTTCTACTCCTATAAAAAGTAATGTCATAAGAATGTAATATGAATTTACGTACGAGGAAAATATTATAATGTTAACAAATTCGCAATAATGAATTCACGCTAGTCGTTGTAAATAAAACCTTTTTATACGAGAGCTGTTTTATTGAATACATACCTTAACAACACCTAAATACCTAAATAATTCCCTGGACATGATTATCGTTGTCCGTATATCCTAGAACAAATTAAACAAATTGATCTAACCCCAAAGTAAGCAAATATGCTTGTGCTATGGGTGTTAGTCAACGATACTAATGCATAGAAATACTTAAGACACCAGAATAAATTTAATAAGCATCCAGACCTGGAAATACAGGCATCCATGTTCTTCACACAAATGGTTGCCCCTGCCAGGAATCGATCTTAAGCCTCGCGGTTGGTCGATGCAATTAGGCGTGTACGCTAACACCTGAAGTAACTACTTGTTTTATACTTTTTTCAGGGTTCCGTAGCAAAATTTATTATGATTATTACTAAGACTCCGCTGTCCGTCTGTCTTCTACCAGTCCATTGCATACACCAGCATATGTACACGCATACGCACATGCGCACGCACACACATACGCCCGCACCGAGACCCAGACATATTCCAAATATTTTTTTTGTTTAATTTTTTCTTAATAATTTAATTTTGCTATATATCTGCCCCCCCGCTGTAAATGTTATTAATTCTATATTGTAAATTAAGGATTTGGTGTTCACGTGGATTCCCGGAGAAATATAAATGTGGTAATGTACTTTAGAATACGTTAAACAATAAATTAAAAAAAATCGACTCCGCCATGACCTTGATGTCATGTACTCGCGGCCGTACATCAACATGATGCAAAATCCTTTCCAGAAGCTTGAAAGCAACTTCGATTACAGTTGCAGTTGTGGGATCTAATATCCTCGGCTAATCGTGGGTGCGTATGTACCTCTGCCTACCCCACGGGGAAAATGACTGTGACGATATTTTTCACTACATTTTTATGTTTCTTTATGAACATAAGGCGTAAACAAGTTTAGTTTATTTCTCTGTAAATATAAAAGTAAAATTTTCGTCGTTGTCGGCTTACTTCAAAGCTTCGTAAAACTTTCATCCTCAAGTTTCGTTTAGTTATTAAAAGCTAAGACTAAAAAATGTGTAGATCTTTTTAACTATTCGTATGATAAATTTTCGCATAAACGGTGTATATGTTTTTTAAAAACAAATAAAAAACACTGCTTATTGTATTCACAGAATTTTAAATAGGTACTCGCTATTCTGACCCGACAATGACGTCTATAAATGTTGTTAATTGTATGTTTTTTAGAAGGAAACACCTTATGATTTTTTGTACCTTGTCGGTACCAAAAATCATAGGCCTTTTTAAAGGATGTTTAAACTAGCTCAACGGGGGAATTTTTTACCGCAATATTTTTCAAATGGACTTTCTTTTGTAGTTATTACTATAAAACGAGCACAAATGCAAGATTTATCCAATTTGGTGCAAAATTTTTTTTTTATGGGCACGCGGGTCTCCTAATAGTAAGAGACATCCATGGCCTATAGATACCATAGATGTTGCAGGTGGTCCGCTGCCCTGTCGTCGGGCCGTTAGACCTCATGTGCAAGTCTGCCGGCCGGACCATGACAATGTCATCATGGCGGCAGGATTTGGTAAGGCGGTAGATCCCTACCCGGGCGAGTTGATGCACAACACCTTACCATCAGTGGTCATGTTGGTAGTGACCCATTTAATCTATGCTTGCCTCTTAAGAGCTGCCTGGTAGGAAGGCAGAGGGTCCATTCTAAATGGAGGACTCGGACCAACACGAGGTAATAAAGATACGCGATTACAAATATTTTAATGATTCCAAGCACCGTTCATATCCCGAAGGGGTAGGTAGGGGTACATACTTATGGACCCATGTTTATCTGCCGACATGAGGCTCATTGTGTGGTCGCAAGTCACACCATGAACGTAATATCGTCGCACAAGCCCACCTCGGGAAAAACTTGAAAGAACAAGGGGGAATGAAATCCGGGACCTCGTGCGGTAAAGTCGGGCACCACAGAGTAGAGAGAAGATTTATTTAGACATTTTGAATACAGTTAGTATATATATATAAAGTACCTTCACGCCTATTATCCCCGAATAGGTTGGCAGAGGTGTGTTAGTAGGTATATCCACGACTCGTAAGTCCAGTAGATATACTAGAACACACCCACGCTGAAAACGAGCCCAGGTAGTTATAGGACCCTGATGTAAAACCCTAATGAATTTGTAAAAAGCTCTATTTTTGGGGCTCCGCTGTCTGTCTTTGCTTCAGGAATATGCATCGCAAATCGCAAGACATCTGGCGTGACGATGTGTTTGTACATAACTTAGTATAAAAAAATAATTATACCCAATTTTAAAGCCATGATGGTCTAGTTTTCAATTAGCATTCCATTTCGGAAGTCCAGGTTCAAACCTCGCCATGTACCAATGTGTTTTCCTAACTGAAGTAGATTTTCTGACTGCTCTTACGGGGAAGGAAAACATCATAAGGAAACCCAGGAGTGGTGCCTGATATGGCGACTGACTTACCATTTTTCATATCATGGGCCCTAATATAGGTTAAACGTGGGTGCATATTTATCTCTGCCTACCTTCTCCGGGATATGGGCGTGATGATATATATCTTTTTTTATTTTTAAGCGTAAATGATGATATTTTCCAATAACTATCTGTAAATTGATGATATAATCGTATGAGACAATGGAACAAGTTTACAAAATATATATTGATGTTAGGTAACACAAACAATTTATGTGAATAAGCATGATTATATTATATTTGAATACTTATTTATTTACTTATTTGTTCTTTTTTAGCTACGGTCGGTTAGTTATAGATATTTCCTACCCTTCGGGCGGGAAGCGGCGGCTTTCTTCACCATACACTCGTCGCTAGTGGGCAGAAACAAAAAGTCAATCCAATATTTGAGATGATTGGACTCCACCGAAATCACTGTGATTTTGCCAACGTCGAGGTTGAGAGAGCCACAATATGAAATAGCGTTTTTCCCCATCAAGTGTACATGTCAATGAGCCAGCCACCTGTAAAGAGATGTAGGTACAATATGTGTTTTTTTTAAAGACAAGATTTGTTATCTCAAAAAGTAGGTACAATATAATAAATATACCTGAAGCATTTTATTTAACAGATATAGGTAACAATAAATTATATACATAAGTATGACAACACAGAAAATTAACAACACAATTAACATACTTATAATTTCATTGTATGATATTATTCACTTTTAAAAATTTAGGTAGGACGTATATGTAAGACTAGCGACCCACCCCGGCTTCGCACGGGCATACTATACAGTAAACACGTTTTATACTAAAAATCCTCGTCTTGAATCCCTCTATCTATTGAAAAAAATCGCATCAAAATCCGTTGAATAGTTTTAAAGATTCAATTAATTATAGGGGTAAAGGTTTACCACCTCGTTGGCCGAGTGAATAGCGTACACGCCTAACCACATCGACTAACCGGGAGGCTCGGGTTCGATTCCCGACGGAGACAGGCATTTGTGTGATGAACATAGATGTTTGTATTTCCGGGTCTGAGTGTTTATTAAATTTATTCTCGTATCTATTTAAGTATTTCTATGTATTAGTATCGTTGACTAACACCCATAACACAAGCA
>DVZL01005366.1:0-12121 GCA_018236625.1 Lasaia peninsularis
TGACTAATCGAGGATTAACTACTCCCGGTGTAACCTTGGAGTAAGAGAAGAATAAGCAATTTTTATTAATAAGACTGATATAGTTTAAATCAGTAAACAGCTGTTCTCTTTATAATATTGTCATACTATTGAGTTAGATATATAATAATTTGGATATAATTTTGCACAATTAAGAAAAGGAATAAAAAGTTTTGGTATGTCTATACATATTATTATATGATGAGTTATGGATAACTTGGAACGCAGAGTTGAGGACAAGAACAAAACTCACAGACATTCTTACCCTGATAGACGTCCAAAAATGGAGATGGGCCGGACATCTGATATGTCACCCTATTAACAAATGGAACAAGCAAGTCACCTTCTGGCAACCAAGAGACGGCAAAAGAAGGATGTCAAGTCAGAAGATGGGAAGATGACTTGAAACTGACAGCGGGACCACTCTGGTCTAGAGTAGCAAGGGACAGGATACACTGGAAGGAATTGGAGGAGGCCTATGCCAAAAGGCATACCAAACTTAGGGACCTCTTGTAACCCTACATTTAGGAATAAAAGGCTATTATTATTATTATTATGGATAACTTAAGCTGTATTAATACCTTCGTATAAATTACCTTGTGCTTAAAACCCATTGTTTTTGAATTAGGGTGTACAATATCCACCCCATTTAGGTAACACTAAGTTAACAACTATAAACTCACTAAAGTAATGTTTTATAGACGTACATATAATGTTCACACTCCAGCTGTTGCAAAAGGGCAGCCAATTGTGTATACTTATTTTTTATACTAGTGTGTATAATATTACACAATATTTGCACAAATAATATGATTGATTAGTGAGTAACTATACGCATGTAAACTCTTAGAATTTCTGTGGGTTTGTGAGTAGTAAATTTAGTAGGTTTTTAGTTTACAAACTTTCTGAAGGCCAAGATTTATTATTTTTTACTGAAGCTAATGTTTTGATAGGTGAAACCATGTGGTTTAAGTGTGAAAATAACATATAATTTAGATATCATACAATGATAGATAGTATAAATATCTTTATCCTATTAAATTCAAAACAATATGTAATACTGAATGATTAAAATGTAGCAAAGTGTAGTAATGAATGTATGAGTCAGACCTGTAAGCAAAGGTGCATAATCTCTGAAATGACACAAAATACCAAATTTTATCCATAGAATTTCATTGTAATTGTTTATTTTAAAGTGCATATAAAATACATATTCTGAGAATATAACAAGATACTGCTTATTGTTTTTATCACTTTATCTAAATTTAGCTCATCTATTGGTCCAGTCCGTGGTTGTATGGGAGCCCGAGATGGTAGTATTTGTTGTTGTAGCAGCAACATAAATATATGTGAAAATTTCAATTTTAAATATTTATTTATCTTTAGTTATCATGGATCATAGGATACAGATTGGTGACAGTTTTGGAATGCAAAAACTGCTTCCTTAGCAAGCAAACATTAAAGATGGAAGCTAAGATAAAATGGTAGTGTTTAACCTCTTGTTTTATTTGTATTAGTACATATACCTACCAACTTAACATCAGTATTTGTGCTTTCATTTACACAAGGTGTATACATATAAAACCTAGCCTTGGTCTAAGACTATCACAACCTTTGGTGATGTCGTTGGTGCATATTTATTATCATTACATAGCTTGTTTCCTTCAATCTGATCAAAAAAAAGATGAACCCATATCCACCTTTCTTATTTATGATTATCCATGACTGCAAACATTTTCTGGTATTTTTAATATTTAATCTTTAAATGACTTAACACTTACTGATCTACTCCTAGACCTGGATCTTCTTCCATCTGTAACAAAGATTGCAATACATATTAAAATAGTATTTATTTTTGCAACTAAAAATAAAGATTCAGCCCAGAACTGTATTACAGTGAATAATAAATGAAGGTAAATTT
Organism: Lasaia peninsularis; assembly: GCA_018236625.1. Lineage (NCBI taxonomy): Eukaryota > Metazoa > Arthropoda > Insecta > Lepidoptera > Riodinidae > Lasaia > Lasaia peninsularis. The sequence goes on from DVZL01005366.1 coordinate 1,940, forward strand.
TATATTTTATTAGAAATGGCTAAATTATTGCTAATTTTGCGGCTTTCATAACAAGAAAACTAGCATATTTCATGGTATTATCAACATTTTTTGGTAATAAAAAGCAAACAATATTTAGGTGTATTGTATATATGGTTTTTAGTATTTTACGTTTAAATATTAATAAGCTCAGATAACACTTATGAAAAAATAAATGTTTGTATGACGTTACATTTTAAGATTCATTATAAAAGTCCTGTTTCGACGTTACTTTTATCTATTATTAAACAAAAAATATTATTGCTATTAAGGTACTTTATGAATTTAATTGTATAAAAGTAAAAGTTAAATGTGAATTCAATCCTTAAAATATAATACTCATTATAATAAGGGGAGAAATGTGTATGGGCAATGAGGGTTATAAAAAAACCATACAACAAACCTGTATCAACGTCCATTTTGCGTAAATATAGCTAAATTAATTGTTACGTAGTGTGATTTAAATCATTTAAACAACTCATATGAAAACAGTTTTGACGATCATATTAACAATCTGCTCGTTTTCTCAAAATTAATCTCAAAATATAATCTAGAATTTTTAAAATCCTCCAATAAAGCGAACATTGATTGTCATATGTCAAAAACTCCACAGGCGCAATGTCAAAATCAATCACTAATCTATAATGTCATACATTTTATGTCAAAATATTTTCTACGTCTTTTATTATGGTAGCAACAATTATAAATAAATTCGGGACTAAGCTTATGCGGTCATTGTAAAATATTATAAGCATCTATTATATTTGCACATGGTTTTATTTCTAAAAGGGTCACTGTCGAATTTCTAAATGAAATAACTTTAATTCTTAGAAGGATATTCAGCGTTTAATTTGTTATAGGATTGAAGGCGAGATATTAAAAGCTAATAATTTCGAATAATGGCGGAATTTGTAACTCAGCTGCATTTATTTATTATTATACAATATGTATAAAATATTTATGTTGTCTCTTGCAAGGCTGGCTATTTTTTTTTGATACGGACTAACTTGTTGCTAACCGAGTGGTTCTTACAACTTCACCGGACTTTAAGGCTGGCTAAGTGATTTTACATTTTTCAATTAGCTTTCATATTTTTCCTAGCAATTCGCTTATATTTGTAATATTTCTAATAATAAACTTGATCGAATAAATTACACAGATGACTAATTTTCTAGGAATCAATTACATGCCTTTATTTCAATTTAATTAAAAATCTATAGAGTTAGTAGTGTGATGCCATGGAAAATGGTATTGTTATTTTTATTACTGGTGAGTGGGATTAAACAAATACATCATACAATACAATGGATAAAAGTAGAAAGTAAAAAATAAGTCTAATAATAATTTTAAAAGATATTACACGATAATAATTGATTTTGATATTATTTGTTAATAAAAAAATAATAGCAAATAAATCACGTGTTAACATGTAATAACTGCTCAAGCGTTCTATGCTGCAGTTGAAGCATAAGCAACTAGACGATCCCAACTAACTCAGGTGAAAGCCATAAGTTGGCTCGCCTCAAAACAAAAGTCTGTATTGAATTTTTATTCCCCAAGAATAGAGATTTATTAAAAAAAACTTAAAGAAATAACATTACTTTATGAAGCAATATTTGGTTACCATTGTAGACGCTGCAAAATATCGGATAAAGTTTACTACAATCTTATTTATAAAATATATATAGTCTGCGAGAGGGTATTTATGCACCCTCGGTTAGCCAACGATATGAATTCCTATGATGTGAATCGTGAGTTGTCTCACCATGTTTCTTCATGTGAGTCACGTGGTATTCAGACCACTGTCTACTGCGTATTTGGACCACTGCAATCTCAAATTACTTCAGTCGTTCTTGAGTTATAAATGGTGTTACTAACGTATTTTTGTTTTATATAAACAGATAAACAGATAATATTTTTTAGGTTGCAGGTGGGGAAAAAGATGGTTTAGTAATGGCGATACCAAAACGTTTTCGCCATAAAAAGCGGACTGACAAACTATCTCCTCGTCCGCTCATTGGCTGGCAGGTTCTGGCTGAAACTGAGCCCAAGTAAGTTGTGACCGAAAATGTTTGCGGTGCGTTGTTATTTTCAGTTTAAAAATAAATTTATTTTTAGACATGCAATTTATATTGACAATTATATGTATGATTTTGATATAATATTTACAAATCTTGACATTACTAGGTAATTTATAGATTTTTGACCTAATATTTAATTCTTCTTCTTCTTCTTTTATGAATTAATGGCAATGATAATATTTAATTCATTTATTATTAACATCTTAGGTAGGTACATATTTAAACATTTTGATATTTAAAAAAAAATGACATTAATAAATCTATAATATAATATATTTTTATCCTAATATTAACTTTAATTTAATTTTGACATCTTATAAATTTTATTTTTCCTTTTCGAGGATAAAGGTTAATTGCAATATTTTTTCTCATTTTTTATTTAATATACCCACATATCTTGTTATTGTCAAAGTAAACATGTTATTATGACTTGTTTTAAGTGTAAGATTACTTACATAAGTACAAAATAAACCAAATTTTGAGTTTGTGTTTGAGATAACGGTACATTTTAAATCGGATAAAGCAAAGCTATTTATTAAATTTTTTTAATGAGAAATAAAAATAAAAATGTTGTTATTATGATCAGACACCCAAGTAAACTCTAGACGACATAATAAATAAATACAATAGAAAAAAAAAAATATTTCACATAAACCATACAAGCGGTTCTTGGGACGCGTCTATATAATTCTAAAACTTACCACCGGATCGGAACGCGGCTGCCCACTGAGAAGATCCGGCCAAAGAAACTCAAAGGGCTTCTCTTTTTTCTCAGATCCTAAATATTGTTAGATTATGTAATCAAATATTAGAAAGAGGAGTTATTAATCTCAAACATTTTATCATCTAGACAGTGAGCCACCGTGGCCTAGTGATACGCGCTTCAGTAGTCCAGGTTTGATGTTGTACCAATCCAGTATGGTAGGTAGGTACTTATCTTTAAGTTCTTCTAACTTAATGATATGAAAATATTTATTTATTTTATTGCTTTTTAGGTTGAAAATATATTTCAATACAGATGTGTAAGTAGAACCTCTGGTAGAACTGTATATTACCACCAGAATGGGTAGTCTATTACATCACGTCAGTATGTTTATACCTCAATCTTCAAACTAGAAGACGCCATTAACTTCGAGATTATAGCAATATAATGGCAGCGGTAAACATATTGTTTTTTTGTCAGTATACACACAAATAGCTTCACGCCAGGTCCCGTGCGGAGTAGCAGAGAGTATCGAATGTCAAACGTCACGATCCCTACACACCTGCCTTGCTTCCTCCACATTCATCAATCTCTTCATGCATACACGCCGGTTGCGGAGACTCTTGACACCACCCTCGGATAATACGCGAGCTAATGGTCGTAAAAATAATGATATAAAATCGCTAGACTATATTGTTCAAAAATTTATTTCACTTCGGTTGATGCGATATTCCGCGGGATATCGAGCGTAAAGACGGCGAGACAGAGGTCGAAAGTGTTCAGATGGATATACCCAGACAGAATATTCCATCCAATCAGTTGGAACTTCTTTACTAATTCTTTTTCGTTGTTTTAATTATTCTAAAAAAAAGAAAAAAAGCAGGGAACTTTAGGTTTTTTCCATACAAACTGTCATTTATTAACTGTCAATGTCAAACGTTAAGAAGTTCGCCGGGTCAGCTAGTTTTATTTATTTTGACTCTTTATTGTACACAGGAAATATTAAAAAGATAAACGCAAACAACAAAAATGTACAAATGCAAGCTTATCCTAACAAGAGATATCTACATCTAACTCTAAAGAAAAATAAAATTTAAAGAAAAAAGTAGACTGTGTAAAAATTGAAAAGTAAAGATCGAAAATTACTGATATAACTAATGTATAAGGTTTCAGCAAAATCGATTTATTAATCATCATCATCATCAGCCTATTATAGTCTACTACTGGATGTACGCCTCCCCCAGAGTGCTCCATAAGACCCGATCTCCCGCTTTCATCATCCAGTCTCTACTAGCTCTACGCTACTACTACTACGCTACTAGCGCTACTCTTTAAGTCGTCGGTCCACCTGGCCAGAGGGGACAAAGCTACGCTTACTGAGACGCGGTCTCCATTCGGAAACTCACCTTCTCCACCCTCCCATCGCTTCTACGACTTCGATTTAATAACATAAAAGTATTATTCCTCTATGGTCCTGTCGAGTCAGTGTCCAGCTTTGACGTACGAGGTACTTGGTTTTGATACCCGGTCAACTTTTTTTTTAATGATAATCGAAGGCAAATAAGCAACGGATATCTTGATGGTAAGAAATACACGTCGCCTATAGACCACAAAGGTGGAATTGGTGCGTTGCCAACCTGAGGCTGGGATGGTAAGCCTCTTGCGTGAGTAAATTTACCGGCTACCCTACCTTCCAAACCAGAACATGACAATGGCGAGCACTGCCGCGATTGTGCATATATCGCACATATGCATTTAGTAAAAATTGTTTATTTTAATATTACATATAGAAACTCCAATTTTATTTATTTTTTATAGACTAACTTTGTGAACAGTCTGTATAACATGTTACAAGCATGTATTGTAGGTATATAATCAACTTTGTAATACTTATTGTGAAAAAACATGCTATCTTTATATTATAGTTGGTTAAAAAGCGGCTATGTGTTATTTTGACGTATAAGCTATAAAATTATTTGAAAGAATCCATGAAAACTGTTCAGTAGTTTCAGCACTAACAAACACATACCCACCCACAAACTTTGGCACTTATAATATTAATAAAAATAATATAAAGTTCGTTGTACGGTTTGTTGTTACTTTTTTTTAACTCCAAGAAATGATAAAATGGTTTGTTATCTCCCTCTAAATATTATAAGTGTTTTTTTTAATTTATTTATCAGCCAGTATTTTGCTTAATAGAAAAAACCAAGTATTGGTTTTATAAAAAACGGGAAACCATAACTAAAACCTGATTAAAGATTTAGTTGCTAAAGCCGGCCTAAGTAGAATCATCTATCAAGGGACGGTATTTTTAAGGTTATTAAAAATACTTTTTTAGAATCAAACTTATCTAGAAGTCAATATAACCAAAACAATGGAAAACAGAAATAATATGCTCAATTTAAGAAAGGGTCGGATTAAGGAAAGTGAAGAATTAACGAAAATAGTGAACCGGTAAAGAATTGAACCGTCCCTGAACCCATTAGCTAGTCAGTGGGCCGTCCCTTGATAGAAGAAGATGTATACATATATGATAATAAATATATTTTCATATTAACCCCGGAGGTTATTAGAGTTATTAACCCCTTTCTCATGGTATTCATTTGAAAAAGGATATATATAAGTATCCCTTTCCAAAATCTATTATATTTTTAGGATAAAAAATATTAAAATCGATTTTGCTGTTTTGACATGAAAAGCAAACAAACATACATCCACATCTATACTACCTACTTAACTGGGGAATATGGTTTAATTCATACTCGATCTTCTTGGCACACTTCATATTATTACGTTTTTCTGGATTTTTAAGCTCACTTTGTGTTTATTGTTTTATTAACTTACAAAAAGAGGTTTATATTAAATTATGTTTTTAGGAACATTTGTTACACGTTTACTTCGTTAACTCCCAATAGATTTTGATGTTTATTTTTTTAAAATACAGATACTTTAAAAATAATCCAACATAAAAATATGGACAATTGGTTCAGCACTTTCGAAAATACAAACCGACTAAAAAAAGTTTACTTAGACGGCATAATAATGTAATTGTAGTTATTTACCATAGGCTATCATTGATGAGATGTTTTGTGTATGTGTAAAATTTATGTGTATATAAAAACTCCACATTATAAGGCAATATCCGGCGGATGTATAATAGACGCAGGATGTGTTACAGATAGGTAAGTTTATGAAGACTCTAAAACATTGAGATATTACTAAATGAATTAGATAACCTTCTACATACATACAAATTTGTCATTGACTCTAATTCTGAGTAGTTTTCTAGAAATGTGTCCATTACTTTGCCCATTACTTTCTTAAATTATTTTATTTTATACATTTCTTAAACAAAATTCTTAAGTGAAACTACCCTAAGCCATTCCTTATTATGACAGCTGTCTGCCAGTAAAGAGCCATCAAAATTAGTCCAGACGTTTCAGAGCATTAACAGACGGACAGACTGACAGACAAAAATTGAAAAATGTTGTTTTGGTATATTTACCTTGTAAACATACATATGTAGGTACTTAGTAAAAAGAGATTATTTTAATATTTAGTTATTTATATCATTAGGTACAACCATATTATAAAACAAAGTCACTTTTTTTTCTGTCTCTATGTAAGCTTAAATCTTTAAAACTAAGCAACAGATTTTGATGCGGTTTTTTTAACAGATACAGTGATTATAGAGGAAGGTTTTTATATATATAACATGTATAGTATACCCGTGCAAAGCCGGGGCGGGTCGCTAGTAGATGATAAAATCGAACATTACAGGAATATTGAGTTAGTCACTCCTATTGCAAGGGTGCGATTACACCACTGTTGTATTGCAGCATTGGAAGTAAAGTAGTCTGTAATCTGGTACAAAAGCCTCAATATTCAAGTACCCACTCGGCATGTACCATTACCACCTTTGAACCTTGATCTTTAATCGCCTCCGTGGTCGGACGTAATCGGTGTCCATTGAAGCATGAGATTCCGGGTTCGATCCCTGAGTAGGTAGAACTTGTTGCTATTATTTTTTCCTGAGTCCGAGATTGGATTTGTGCTCGATATGACTACGGACTTGTCACCTGCTATATATAAAATAATTATTAGTATCCTTGAATAACACCCTTTTAAAACAAACATTATAATTAGCTTACTTTGTAAGAGGCGAGCACGGGGTCTATTGTCACCAAAACCGTGACATTGACTAGGTGGTAGAGTCTTGCAACGACTCGCCCGGATTGGTACCACCGCCTTACCTATTCCTGCCACAATGGCGTCAGTGCTCGCCATTGTCGTATTCTGGTGTGGAGGGTAGGGTAGCCGGTACTCAACTCATGCTCTTGCAAGAGTTACCATCAAAGCCTTAGGTTACCGCACCGTTAGGTTAACGCACCATTTCCACCTTTGGTCTCTATAGGCGACGCGAAGTGTATTTCTTACCAAAAAGAAATCCGTCTGCTTGTTGGCCTTCCAATACCATAAAAAAGGATCAATTTGTGTACATTTTCCAGTAATCTTTGTTTATTGAATAAAAATATCGTCTCGCCTATTATCCTCGGAAGGGTAGGCAGAGGTAGGTGTTTCCCTTCAACGTTAGAGCATTCAGAAAATGTACTCAAGTTAGAAAAACTCATTGGTACATGGTAGGTTCCGAAGCGCGTACCACTATGCCACCGAAACTCTTAATTTTATTTAATTACTTATGTAAATCGTCTATTTATTGTAATTTTAATAGGTGTAAAGCTTTTGATATACGCTTTAACATATTAACACTATAATATTAAGCAATGGGCCTCCAAACTTCTGTACATACGACACTAAAGCCCATGAATAAATTAGATCTAACGTCGAGTGGGTTGTTTTTTACCAGACCGGTCTGTGGTGTGGTTTTTTGTAATCAATTTTAGATTTGGAGTAGTCGTGACTGGCGTGAGGCTTGAAGGCTTCCGCGTTGAGAATACAAGGGAAATGTAGACATATTTTGTATTCCAATTAGGGATGGCGATCTGAGATCGATTATTCGAATAATCGATTTTTCAAGCCCAAGTACATCGATTTTTATATCGATGCATAGCACTGGATATATTCAGTAAATCGATATATCACTCTTTAAAATCGACATTCGATTTTTCTCTGTTAAGATACTAAGTATTAGGAACTACATGCTACAGTTTCTTAACTTTGTAAGACATTTTATACCTGATCTGATACTTTTGTATGGAATAAAATAATTGCTATCATAATATTCCCTGATGATATAGCTACCGATAAGAAATCGTTAATTATAATATTTATTTTGTTTTTATTAAAATTTGATTTTTTTTTAATTATATTGTCATTACAAACATAACTTTTACACCTCGATTTTTTTGTGAATCGATTCATCATGTTACGGTTCGAATCGATTTAAAAATCGATCTTTTTCGAAAAGAATCGCCATCCCTATTCCATATAACATTAACAGAGGACATTGATGATTACTTCTTATCACCTGTGTGGTCGGTGTTCGACTTGGACGCACGAGGTTCCGAATATAGGTACCACTAGTTGTTGTCAGCGACTTCGTCTGCGTGGGTTATCCTTTGATAACACAGTAGGTTATGTCGTTATTTTTTTTATGATAATGGAAGGCAAACAAGCAGACGGATTTCCTGATAGTAAGAAATACACGTCGCCTATAGACACCAAAGGTGGAACGCACCATGCGTTGCCAACCTGATCCTGAGATGGTAAGCCTCTTGCGGGAGTAAGTTTACCGGCTATCCTAACCTCCAAAACAGAACACGACAATGGCGAGCACTGCCGCTATTGTGGCAGGAATTGGTAAGGCGGTGGTACCAATCCGGGCAAGTCGTTGCAAGACTACTACCTAGTCAATGTCACGGTGTTGGTGATAATAGACCCTGTGCTCGCCTCTTATGAGCTGCCTGGGTGGAAGGCAGTTGGCCTAGTCTACAACGGAACCAGGGCCAACACGGGGAAAACTTTGTATCGAAAGTGAACCGTTCTGTCACTGTTGCTCACGGTTTCATTATACTCACTTATCTAGTTCCTATTCTTTCATTTAAATCGTTTGTGTTTTTTAATGTTGTTATTACTCTTTTTTCCCTCCAGATGATTTTTTTAATTATGTTTTGTTACATTTTTTTGTGTAACTTCGTAGTTTATAACTCTTTTTGTTTTGTCTTTAGTAGGTATACACACGATGGGGAATACAAACTAAATTTATTTATTTTTTTGTTTATAAATTAGCATAGCTTTAGTTGTATTTGTAACAATACAAATAAATTTGGAACTGCGATAGGTATGGACAATATTTTGGACACCCAACCCCACGCAGAACTATGGCTCTCGCTCTAATAGAGAAAATTGCAGATTACAAGATTATAAGAGAATTATAAGAGAGAGAGATTATAAGAGAACGTTGTAACGATTATACGTGACATTAGATTGTTACCTGAGTCGCTCAACTTCCCGAGAACGTCTTCAGCTTCGTATTTGTGTATGAGTTGCATGATGGCCGCCTGCTGCTCCTCCGCCGCCTAACGGGTGACTAATTCCTTAACACCAGCGGTAATCGAAGTATGTAATCCAGGCAACACTTTATTTATTATATTGTTCATATTTTTATGAAGTTACTATTAGACACACCCTATCTATTAATAAATCGCATCACAATCTGTAGGGTAGTTTTAAAGATCTAAGCATACACACAGGGACAGATAGAAATATAAAACGACTATGTTATATTATGTACTAGCGACCCGCCCCGGCTTCGCACGGGTATACTATGCATGTTATATACATAAAAACTTTTCTCTTTACTCTATCTATTTAAAAAAACCGGATCAAAATCCGTTGCTTAGTTTTAAAGATTTAAGCATACATAGGGACAAACAAAAAAAGTGACTTTGTTTTATAATATGTAATGATTAATAACGCCCCAAATGTAAACGAAGCAGCATGGATGAAACTCATACACACATTACACAGGACTGGATACTGGCCGGCACACCTTATACACATTTGCGTGGAAAAAGACGTGTGATGTGGACGTTAATATATTAATTTGTGTGCTCAGGATTTTTTTTGTATACTATATTATATCCAAAAACCAAATAATAAATGAAATCGGACTGGACGGTAATGGGGTAAAAGAAGCGTATACCTAACCTGTTTCGGAACATTGAGATAAAGTGCTTCTAACCTTTGTTGGAACATAGGCTACACGCTACCTACATTTTGTGATCGGTTTAGTACTTTTGGCGTGAATCGCGGTCGGCATATAGACAGACAGACAGACGGATGAATAAAAATGCGAAGTGTGTTATGCTGCCCGCTTTTAGTCGCCTGGGACATTTTTAATATCTTTATTGTACA
>DVZL01005367.1:0-12121 GCA_018236625.1 Lasaia peninsularis
GCTTAGGCTATTTTCATTTTAATAATGTGTAAAATAAAATGATAATTAAATAAAAACACTAACGAAGTTGCGGGCACCACTAGTCTATTATAAAATCGAGGCGCTCGAATTATTTCCCAAACTCCCTCTTGGGCTCCCTTCCTACTAATAACAACGTAATTTTTCCTTTGATGAATAGAGTTATTATGTATGTTTTTCACATGATAAAGTTAGTATTTGAACAATTGAAAATAATATTCTAAATAGATAAATGGGGTGATAATTTCGGGGGAAACGCGTCATCTTTTGTTTATTTGAATAATGTTTTGTTTTTGCCGAAAATATCTGGGAAAAATGTATTATACTATTAGATAATCAAAGTTTTGAAACTGTTTGTATTTCATCCGGAGGGAGTGTTAAGTCTCCGACACCGATGTGTTTGTATGAAGAGAGTAATGAATGTGGAGGAAGCCTAGCCCAAAAGGGACCTGACGTGAAAATATGTATGTGTTAAATGTGGCATACCAACTACGAAGAGGATCAATAGATCTTTGTCGAGCTTAAATACTAGCCGGTTCCTAGCTGCCAAGATTTAGCATGCCAATTAGATATGGCATAACGAAAAATATATAAACCGTAACATTGTTAGATAACAGATATCATCTCCAAGCATGTTATGTTTGTGGGCAACATTATTATTTACGGCACAAATAAAAAAAATAACATAAAAAGTAATTACTATATTTACTACCATTTTACTAAAGAATTACACATACACATGCACAGCACAATTATTTTATGTTATTACAAAATACTAGCTGTGCCCGCTACCTCGTCCGCGTTTTTATTTAATTGTTTTAATAATTTAATTAATTTAAATTATTCTAAAATAAAAGTAGCCCTAGACGTTCCTTAATAAATATTACATACAGACACTTAAATTTTATTTAATGGTATAGTTATCACGATGTTACTGTAAGATTTTTTTTTAAATTATACATTTGCCCGTACATGAATTGCTTATTTTAGATAAATAGTTATTGTTAATTTATGATATGACAGGTCGGTGGTCACACGAGGTTGCTCGTACTGAACGACAGCACCGTCATCAAGCCGCTGAACATTCGAGAACTGCATTTCTACCAGAACATTCCCGAGGACATCCAAAGCTTCGTACCGAGATACAAAGGTGAGGAATATACCACTTGGTGTTAGTTGAGCGAGCTCGCCTCGTACGCTTCTAAGATTTCGCTGATCGCACCATTTTTTTTCATTAATGCATCGAACTTTTTTTTATTACAATAATACCTATATATATGGTCGTCGTTTATCATTTTAGCCTTCAATAATTGTTTGTTATTGCATTGTAGAGCACTAAGGAAGTTGTAAAAAAAAAAACCATTTCATTTATTTTTGTACTTTTTCATTTTTCTTTTGTTTTGTGTATTATTTACCGATTCCTAGTTGATGATTCGGGTGTGTCCCGGTGGTAATGTTTGTGCGTTTTAACATTGGCACTATGTTTATTAATGTTTTCACTTGACTCTCCTTATTGCTCGTCTGACCGTAAACATTATTTGAATATAATCTGTGTGACAGAGATGTTTGTGAGATACCAACAAACCCGCCGTTCGCTGTGAAGTATTTTTAATTTTGTTTTTTTTTTCGTACCATAGAGTAGTGTGTATTTTTTTACGAAGTTTGAATTTTGTGGTTTTATTACGTGGTTTTTGTGGTTTTTTATGAAAGCCGTACGTACGTGAATGTTATATTTCGTTAAATTTGTAGTAAATGTGGATTTTGTATAGGCTTTGCCTGGCCAAGACAAATTTAAAATTTTGGGAACAAAAGTTGGAATATTGGAAAATATATTATTAATTAAGGAGAAAAAAGAGTCAAAGATGATAAAGTTTTCGAGACAATCAAATTTTTTTTATTTTTATTGCAATTTTAAAGTACCATCAGTAATATGATTTAAATGTTATACTTATTATGACGATATTATTATAATTGATTGGAGAGAACGGTTAAAAAGACCGACTAAGTGCGAGTCGGTGTCGCGCACTAAGGGTTCCGTACAATTAACTGTAGATGTGACAAAAAAACAGGTTTTTTGTATAGTAGCCCCTTTCAAAAAATTCCTTTTTCAGTGTGAATACTTCAACTTTCTAGCTATGACGGTTCACAAAACAGTTATCACGATTAATACAGCCTTGTGAAACACAGACGGACGGACGGAAAGGCAAACAGACTGACAAACAGAGACGGACAGCGACAGGTACCCTTTTACCCTTTGGGTACGGAACCCTAGAAAATGTGTAGTATTTATCGGCTCGACCATGACGATAAAGGGTTGGGTCTTAGTAACAGCGGGCGGGTTTGAGAGCATGAGCGAGAGCGGGAGCGGGTCAGGGGTCAGGAACACAATATTAGTTTCCTTGTTGTCGCAAGGGTTGCGGCGCTGCGGCGAGCGGAGGACTCCGGCTGCTCACCCTCTCAACCGCCTCTAATAGCGCTCTAGCGGTAATTTTACATTTTTGGGTTTGTAAACCTTTACTTAAACTACATGCATCACACGTCATCCACAGTAACGTCACAAAACACACCATCCATCGCATAATCTACCCCTACATATACCAAAACACTCACGCACAAAAAAACACATACAAAAGATATACAAACCCTTTCTAAAATTACGTTAAAGTAAATTCTCACTTTCCATCAACTCCAAAGCTAGCAATGCACGATAGTGAGTAAATTTACCGATATTATGACGTAGTTAAGATGAATATGTAAAATTTACTGGCCCCCGAATTTCGGGGAATTTTATTTGGAACGTTGGAATTTCTTTGTCATTTTGGCATTATGAATTTTGTGCTTTGCCTTTAAAAGTATGTGATTTAAATCTATTATGAAAAAAAAATAAAAGATTTCAATTTTAAAAATTAGTTAATTTTTTTTTGTTTTTTTTTATTTGTACAATGAAACAACTAGTTATGATTTGGCCGTTTGTTTCAGGCGTGATGCAGGCTTCTCACACTGGGGGGACGAAATTAGACAAGCGCTACTCGCCGTGTTTCCGCGACGAGAATGGCCGAAAATCGTCGTTGGGCGGCAAGAGAAAGCGAGACGACGTGTTCAAGTGCGTATTAGCGCTCATGCGCCTCCTCGACGTACACTCCTTGGCACTTGTCATGTGTCCTTTATCATATTTCAGACTGACGTACGCCGGACCGCAACCGACGTCCCCAATCATTCATATCATCGCAATACTTACATATACTAACGCGTTACTCGTGAGAGATGTCATTCACACTCGGCGAGCCTCCGAATGTTGACTTGCATCTAGGAGTCGTGGTAATATTACAATTTGAAATTTAACATTATAAAAAGTGACGCATATTTTGTGTTTCAATTTTTAGATCCTATAAGTTCACGCCTACAAAAGGGATGCAGGTTTTTTATGTGAATTTATTTATTGCAGGTTTAAAGTGCACAGAAATGGTAATGCCAGTGAAGTTCTCAAGAGTATCGCCCATATGGACAATTCTAATAAGCAATGTAAGTAATGTATAGTAAATATCTTCACGATCATACCCCCGAAATGGTAGGTAGAGATGATGATGATACGATAAGATGATGATAGGTGGCTCGTCTACGGTTGCCAACTTTTTTTTATAAGAAAAAGTATATTGAGGTCTGAGAAGAATATTCAACAGTATTTTAGAAAAAAATAACAGAATTTTAAACATGAATATTTTTTAGAGTTTCTCGAATTACTTATATATGGCACGCTTAGAATTAAAGTGACTTAACTCAAAATTTATGTAATTCTCGATTTTTACCATAAATATAAAATTACATTGTAATTGTGTACTTAAAAGGCTAATCCACAAAATTTGATTAAAATCAATCGTTTGCGAAACACGAAAGAGATATATTAAGATATATTGAATAGTATAATTTTTGAAAACTTTCTTGCTCATTTATCACAATTTGTATTTTTTTGAATTCAGTCACTTTAATTCTAAGCGTGCGGTAGATACTATGTACAGCTTTTAAAAAAACTTTATACTCATAACTAAAACTGAAATGACTGAGGAGCGAATCTCTTTGCCTATTTGCATTAATTACTGAAAAATCTCTTTCTAAAAAATGCTGAGATTATTGGAACATGAAGTATACACGAGACAGTTTTAGATATATATTTAAACAATTTATTGTTGAAAAAAGTAGCCTTTATTCCTGACATTTATAGTGTCAAGCAATTTGATGCTGAAAACAGTATTTTGTATACCTACTTTATTTTTGTTCAACAGTAAAAAGTATTATGTAGTCAAAAATAGTAAAATACTGTTTTTAACAATAGAGTTGGCAAACCTAGGCAAGTCCGTCGCCATTTCGGGCACAAATCCAATATCAGTCAACGGTATGTTTCCCAGTTAAATTGAAAAACCTTATAAGAACAATATTCTATATTGCTCATCGCTGGCGCTTGGTGAAACTTACACATATATATTTATATTTTAAATGTACTTTTTCACATATAACTTATAATTGAAAATTACAGATTAAGACTTTACGTCAGTACATATGACATTATCATTGAACTGGTATCAGGCTGGAAATACTATCATTACTAACATATCGGTCATGGCCAAGAAATATCGCTCAGTGTAAAATGTAAATGACCTTATTAATTATTTTTTTTATTAAGTGTGACATTGGCGGCAGTTCTATTTCTCGCTACCCAAACTTGCCACCATTCACATCCTGGCTAATCGCGGGTGTACAAGTACCTCTGCTTTTCAGAGTTCCGTACCCGAATGGTAAAAACGGAATCCTATTACTAGGATTTTCTATTCTACACGGAGGACCCGGACCACCACGATTTTTAATAATATATCAATTATACATAAATGTGACTATTTTAATTGCATTAAGTGACGTTTAAAAATATTGTCCATAGATTTCCTGATGATGGAGAATATAACGTCGTCGTACCGGCGGCCGTGCATCCTGGACCTGAAGATGGGCACGCGGCAGCACGGCGACGACGCCAGCGCCGAGAAGCGGACCAAGCAGATAGCCAAGTGCGCCGCCAGCACCTCCGCCTCGCTCGGTGTCAGGCTGTGTGGCATGCAGGTACGGTAATCGATTCCCAACGAGGGCAGCTGTTTGTGACCTGAACGTAGATGTCTGTATTTCCAGGTCTGGGTGTTTATTAAATTTATATTCTGATATCTATATAAGTATTTCTATGTATTAATATCGTTGAAAATACAAAGTATAAACTCTTCCCATTATTTGTCAAAGCAACCCTCTCCCCCCGTTGATCAGAACGTAACATCAGGTCGAGGTTCGGTCTCCGGGGGCGACAACCCCTGGTGTAGATATTCCCACAAACTGACAGACAGACAAAAATACTAAAAAATATCATTTTGGTATATGTACTCTTGTAAACATTCGTATGAATATAGTGAAAAGCTGTTATTTCAATATGACACTCGAATATTATTTATTTGTATACTAGATTGTGTACATAATATACATGATATGTATGTGTATTGCAGGTGTACGTCGGGGACACAGGCGCGTGTATCCGCCGCGACAAATACTGGGGCCGAGCGCTATCCGAGGCGGGGCTTCGGAACGCTCTGCGGGACTTCTTCGCGGCGGGCGGAGCCCTACGGTCGCGGGTCGTCAAACGGGCGCTCCGGCAGCTGGAACTGTTGCGGCGGGCGGTCGCCAAACAGACCAGCTACCGGTTCTACTCATGGTTAGTATCTCTTTACTTATTGACAAAATAAATAACTCCACGCCATACGTAAACATATTATCGCAGGGATAGACAGGGGTACATATGCACCCGCAATTAGCTGACGATATTAGATCCTTTGTGACAGGTGGCAAGTGCGTCGCTTTATCGGGCATAAATTCAATCTTCGGTTTTTCAGACAATCCAGTTATCTGTAAACTAAGTATTTGTTCTTCCGTCTAAGGTGACCTTATTGGGTTGTGAGGGTGTGACCAAGGGTATCTCTGATAATAGACTTTAGATTAGGCATGACGACCCTCGATATGATAAAAAAACGTTTGTGCTAGTGTAATCTGGTGGTCCCGTGGTAGGCGCTTTGTATTTACGTTTCGGTAGTTAAGGTTCAAACTCCGCCGTATTAATAAGTTTTTTCTTAACTTAAGTACATTTTCTGACTGGTCTTACGGTATACGGTAATAGTATTGTCCACCCACTTGTGGGTGGCCAAGACCGCTCCTTTAGAGGAGAAGCGTCATTAATGAGAAAGGAGGATGCACGGGAGAAGGGTCTGCGAGCAGACCCAAGAGCAGAGCCCCAGCATGCTCCCGATGTTTCAGCCCGTAAAAGCAAGATAAGGTTGGAAGGACTCTTACGGTATAGAAGGAACATCGTCCTGAGAAATCCCGTATTTGTGTATTCGATCTTATTTAGGATTCCTTTAGGGTTGTTAGAGGTCAGATGGTTGTCGCTTTGTGTAAAAACTAGTGTCTTTTGTCAAATCCCCTAGATTAGGTAGCCGATTCTGATGTCATCCGACATTATACAGGATAACCTTTATAACCTACCTATCGGGCAGAAAAGGCAGAAAGCCTAGCCGCCTTACTGCCGGATAGGTGGCCATATTGGGCACAAATCCAATCTCAGACTACGGTATGTTATTCATACAAACCGGAAAAACTCGTAGATACAGTTATACTATCCGAGAATGGAAACCGGGAACTCTTGCGTGCATATTTAATCAAATTGTATGTAATATTTCCAGTTCCCTGCTGATAGTGTACGAGGGCGACGTGTCCCTGGCGGCCGAGGAGCCCGGCTGCAGCGCCTCCTCCGAGTGCTCCGGGGAGTGCTCCTCGGGACACTTCGACATGTCCACGCTGCACGACGAGATCTCGGAGGACTCGCGGTCGCCCTTCGTGCCGCACTCCGAGGAGACCATGGGCGGGTACTCCGACGGCGAGCCCGCCGCCGCCGGGGAGCGCCGCCCGCCCAGCCCGGACTCCGCCGACAGCTGGATGGCCTACTCCTCCGCCAGCGGAGAGTCCTGGCGGCACAACGAGGACACGGAGGAGGGGACAGGTACGATTACTGAATATTCACTTTACTTAAACTAGCATAAGGGTTCAAAAGTAAAATAAGGCAGTTGAAGTCCTCAGACGTCTGGAGGCTTTGGTTGAGGTTTTATTCCAGTAACCATACTTACATTGTCTTGTTCCGTTTTGGAGGGTAGCCGGTATCCACCCAATAATTCACCAATCGGGGTTGTATTTTTAAATCATACTGGGAAACCATCGTAACATTCATATAAAATTTCAAAACCCGATCAATTTGGCTAAATTTATTGGATTTTCTCATTTCCCATTATATATATATGGTATATTACAATATTATAAATATGGCATTTTATATCAGCAAGTACTCCCCCCCCCAGGCAAGCGCGCGCGGACGTGGCCGTCGCCGCCGGAGGAGCGCGTGGACATCCGCATGATAGACTTCGCGCACACGGCGTTCGCGGGCGCCGCCGCCGAGTCCCCGCTGGCCACGGCCACGCCGCACCACGGGCCCGACTGCGGCTTCCTCACGGGCGTCGACTCGCTCAAGCGGCTGCTCACCGAGATCCTGCTGCCGCAGCCCGGCTACAGCTACAGCTAATGGCCCGGCCCCACCCCCCTCGTGCGGACTCCAGCGGAGACGCCGGGCCCCGGGCTGGCGCTCGGGCGCGGCCGGCCGGCGGTGGCGCCGACGTTTCTTACGTTTGACGATGTCGGAACGTTTTCGATTTTATTTCTGACCTCGTCGGAACGTTTTTGACGGGTGTCGAGTCGCCGGGCACAGAACGTTTTCTGTGACGAAACGATAACGATCGGTGTGACGTTTTTAGACGACTTTGACGGTGATCGGAGAGTAAAAAAAACATTAGAAAAATAGAAACAAAAAATTTCGGAATGCAGTTCGTCTCGGTCAGAATACTTATAATGAAATCGAAATCAATTTTAATTGACCATGACCGGTAATACGTTGTGTAGAACAAACCCAGAACGTTATGTAACGATGACGTTTTAAATTGTGACCCAAAATAAATAAAGTCAAAAATTTTGACTGAAATCAGAACGTTCGACATCGTCAGAACGTATCCAATGTTGGATAGAGTCGGAAAGTTTCCAGCGATACGTCGAAATTAAATCGTTCGACGTGATGATAGTATAGAGCCGCCTCGCGATTACATTGAGAGGATAATTGCAGGGTATTACTGTATTTGCTCTACGCACTGTGAGTGCTCGCCGCCCCCCCTTAGATGTCACGTGGTTCCCCCTCCCCCTCTTCATGTAAAGGCATAGCGGTTTGCACTTAGCGAATGTTGGCAGTACAAATTTGATTTGTTATACTTTAACGGGACCCAGTAGATAAATATAATTTTTAAGTGTTAATTATTTTAAGTTTGTCTTTGAATGCGCTTGCGATCTTCCTTTGTTCATTGGTATTTCTAAGGACATTCCCGAGATTTGAATATCTTTAGTCAAATTTCATTAATTCGTCACCCCCTTAAATGTCTTTGCATTTAGATATGTGTATGTGTGTTTTCACGTTAGCACGATCTCTTGAATCCTTGCTTTGTATGTAAATAGAAAGTAAATTTCCTTTATGTGTTAACATGTTCTTTGTTTGGCTCAAGTTTTGCACCTTTAGTATGTATATATTTCTTTGTCGTTAAAATAAAAATCGTCACGCCTCTATCTCTGAAATGGTAGCTAGAGGTAGCTTTATGTATCTACGATTCTTTTAATATATTCCCACTATTATCTTTTTTAAGAAACTTATCCTGTGTTGAGTGGTCTGTTTGAGTTTTTTTTATCTATACATAATAATTGTGAACCCTTTGGGGATATATTAAAAAGATAAACGAACATGTTAGAATGAAAATACAATTTTGTCGCAGCTAAATGTTCTAATCGAAGTGTAGATTATGTAAATATATAGTTTGTATAATAAAAGATTATACTTGCGAAATTTGAGCCAAAAACAATTGCTTTTAGAAAAAAAATACTACAGTCACCGAAACCAAAGTAATATAATAATAGAATTTATCGCAATTGTATATGTGTAAAGATTATGTGTAAAGACAGAAACTAAATTGCTAGTTATAAGTTAAATGTGAACTATAACAATGATAATAGTTAACTTTAACTATAACTATAGTTTTATAGTTATGGTTATGTAACTATGATTATTATACTTATGTTAATTTATTCTGATTATTTGGCGAACAGTATTATTAGACTGGTAAATATGAATATATAATACACGAGTGACTTTTATACGTAATGCTTTACATAAGACCGTGTAGACTTATGAATATACCTATTCCTGCCGCGATATTAACATGGTTGGGTTCTGATCCGGAGGAAAGCCGGTAGATTTGCACATACAGTCTAACAGCCGGACGACAGACAGGACACCTACAACATCTATGGTGTCTATAGGCCACGGTTGTCTCTTACCATCAGGAGACCCGTTGCTTGTTCGCTGTCTTATCTCATAAAAAAGTATAATATTATAAAAACGCAATTTGTCTAGCCGTAATGTCATTAGATGAATTTACTCAAGTTTTTGCTGTAGATTCTTACTGTAGATAACTCTGACATAAGTAATTCATAAACAGTAGTATTATTTTAACCTAACAATATTTGTAATTTCACTTGACGCCGTTTTGAAAAATATGTATTATTGATTATGAATTAATTGTCACCTAATAAACCGAAAAAAAGCAAATTACGATGCACAAGAACTACAGAGAAAGAGTTAGCAAGTGGAAAAACTACTTCTTAATCTGTATTTCTGGCGTTAAAATGACTGGATGAGTATTAAGAAAGTGGACCAAGTGCGAATCGGACTCGCATATTAAGGGTTCTGTACGGAATCTATTATCAATAAGACTAACAATAATCCATTGTTTTACTTTTTACACCAGTGTATGTCTAACTTTATATTCTGATTATATATCGACAGGCTCGTTGTCTTTACTGCGACCTAAATATGGACAGCGACATCTATTGGTCGCGTCGGGGCGTGCGTTGTATGGAAGCCCCTTTACATATTTACTTTATATTGAAGTTTTTGTTGTTTCTGGATATCACGGTTCATAAGTCTACAGATAGGCAATCAGTACCGTTTTTCCTTTTGGGTACGGAATTCTAAAAAACGCCAGAGGCACAAAATAAATAGTAGTATCGACTTTAAATCAAAAGTAGGTGTATTAGTTTCAGAGTTTATTCTGGCTACAGATTAATTATATGACCCTTATGTTTAAAAGTCACTATGTATTGTATATAAAGGATATTGTGTTATTGATGCGTGAGGTGCTAGTATATAATATACACTGCCAAAGTGAATGAGTAGAGTGGTGGTACAGTGGTACGATGGTACGGTGGTACACTCGACAGTGAGTTCCAAGGGTCAGTGCAGTCTCGCGAATCAGTGATTTCACCATTAGGGTAGCCAACATTCCTTTGTGCTGTTTCGTGAATTTGCTCTTGTATTTTTGTTTGTTGTGGGATACGTTAAAAGTACCTGGTTAATTAGGATGCTAGGCTGTACGGCAAATATCATTTACTTGTGTTATTTTAAATAACTGACTCTATTTTGTTAAATAAATTTTAGGTATTAAACTTGTCTTGTTTTATTTTTAGCTTTTCTTCTTGGTAATAAAGAGAATTATTAACATGACTTGCTATTTGTATTAAAACCTCTTTCCTATATGTAACCAATAAGGTCGCCACTAAATCTGGGGACAAATCGGGATAAATGTTAGGATGATTATATATATCATTACGCCAAGTCCATTGTGGGGTAAGCAGAGAGTATCGAGAGCCAAGTGTCACGATTCAAACTTTGCGTGTCCATACATAGTTGCCGATGATATGAAGGTTTTTAATTATCCTACATTACGGCCGTTATTGGAGAACTAAACTTCTGCGTACTCTATTGATATACAATCAGATAGAGAGAGATAGAAATTTCAGACAGCAGAACGAAATGTAGCAAAAAATCAATATTAATAGCTAATAGGTTACAGATATATACATAGCTGTACCTATATAAAATATATATAGCAACCTCAGTAATATAAGGGTACAATCCAAAAAAGTAGTTCGTTAGTGAGTGACTTAAAGATTCTGGATTCTTTTATTTCAAATAAAAATGCTTATAATTTAAGTTTACTATAAAAAAAAAGTAATGATTTTGAACTTTGGGAGATTTCTCTTCCAATATTTAAAACCACAGTTTATATAAAATTATAATTGGTTCCTTATATTGCTGAGGGTGCGATATATACCTTCTCTTCAGTCGTATAATCTGTGTATTATTTACTGTACAACTATTATTATTTGGTTAACTGGAGACTACATAAAATTTGATATTGATGTCATGTGTCCGAGGGAGATCGTGGTCGACGGTTACGAATACAATTAAATGAAAAACAATATTACAATGTTCAAGGCACTATACATTTATTCTTGAGTCTAATAAAAAAAAAACTTTAGTGTCCCGCCAATTTTCACATTTCGGTTCGAATTTCATAAAGTACAATTTAAGTTGTAATATTCGTATAAATATTTTCACTACCTGCTCATTCTGATAATTTTGATTTACATCTTAAAATGGAAGAGTCAAACGACGTTAAGGCCTTAGAATGTATTTCTAGCGAACTTGGAGAATCTCGGATAAAAATAATTTTGTCAAGCCAATGTATTAAAGGTATAAAATAAATTATCTTCCGTTTTTATAATATAAATTATATAGCTGAATGACAATAATTCTTATATAATTTACTATATTGGTTTATAGCCGCGTTTCTCCGACACTTCTCACGACCTTACTAAGCTTTAAACATTATAACTTAAAATGTTTGTTTCTTTTGCGGAAACTTCTGGATTCTGGCAAATTTCAGCTCAAGTCTTTCTGGTCAACAAATTACGAAAGCAATCGGAGCAAAGAAAAGAGGCGTGCAAGTATATTAATAACGGAAATTTAAAATTAGAGACCGAAATAAAAATAGCTCATCAGAAATTTAATAGGTAATAATATTTAATTTAGATAACTTTT
>DVZL01005368.1:0-12120 GCA_018236625.1 Lasaia peninsularis
CATGTTCCAAAAATAAAATTGCGTCCTCTAATAAATGCATTATTCGGCCCTCAAATTGTAACATTTCAATGAACTAAGATGGCTAAGAATGTATATAACAAGATGGCTACGAATGTGCTACATCATGCTACAAAGCAGCTACGACAGGCGGCCTACATACTCGAAGAAAGTCAGTTTGTTAGATGACATGTTTTGCTTTTACAAAAACTTTTTGCTGTTAAAATGAAATCTTTACGTGTTTATGATATACTAGCGGTCTGATCCGGGTATGCACCGTTGCTGTACACATTAAATTAGAAAAAATAAGACATTTGATGCAATTTTTCGAAATATGTGTGTGTATTTGAGTATGTGTTACGGCGATTTATTTTTATTTATATGTGTATAAATATTGATTAAGTAAGTACAATACATTCATATCTGTAAAAAACATTAACATAGACATACAAAATTTAAACTCAATCGGTCAAGACATTTAGTAGATATATCAACTGCCGCGACACCTACCGGGTCCAATTGTATATAAATCATCCAGAATATCATCGATATACCCGTATAAAATTTCAACCCTATCTTTTGAGCCGTTTAGAATTGATGTGAAAAAGATATGAACGGAAGGATAAAAAGTAGCCTATGTATGTAATTCTTCTAATTATAACACTTCTAATTCTAATTGAATACTCCAAATCGGTTCAGTAATTTGAAATCTATTCACAAACTTCAAACAAATTTTTCCTCTTTATAATATTAATGTAGATACAATCATTTATATACGATAATAGCTAAGCCCGCGACTTCGTCCGAGGTTTTAATTTAAGTAAATATTTTATTTTATTAATTTCAAAAATAAAAGTAGCCTAAGCCATTCCATATTAAATCAGCTGTCTGCCAGTGAAAGTCCAGCCATCGGTCCAGCCGTTTCAGAGATTAGCGAGTACACACAAATATACAAACAAAAATTCTACATTTCTTCAGACACTCCAATTTTATTTATTTGTATAGATGTAGATTATTTATGAGTATCCGTGTGTGTTATATGGAGGTTCTGGATTGCCTAGATATAGTATATCAGGTTTATATTTATATTATTCAATATAACTCAGAATCAACACAGGGGAAACATATTGTATAAATCATAATAATATGATTATCGTGTTATAATTTTATCACAGACCAAATGATAGGTTTTGAAATGTTAATTTTAAATTGATATCATAAATTCATGGCATTATTTTAATACGCTGTTTGTTTAATATTAAAACAGCAAGTACAAGCTTTTTTGAAATATGTCAGGATTTGTTGCAGATATGAAACCCATTTTTTAGGGTTCCGTGTCTTAAGGGTACAAAGACCGTCTGTCTGTTTGCCTGTCACCAGGCTGTACCGTGATAGCTAGAAAGTTGAAATATTCACTTAGATTTAAAGAATACGAACGTATTTTTGTGTCTTTTACGTGGTGGAACCCTTGGTGCGCGAGTAGGACCTAAGTTGGCTGATTTATTTTCTGTTTTCGAGTTTTTCATACCAGTTGCTTCACGACTATTAAATATCTTCTCCAAGACTCTTCATTACATCCTAAAGACGACGTAATTACAGGGCTGACACATGCGAGCATAACCTCTTAATTTATTGAACGAAACTAATGAAATTCCTCAGCAGAGTTTATTGCTGGAGACAGCCCTGTACCGTAACAATTTTCGACCGCTCCCCAGGTAGGGTTCAAGCCGTTTAATCGTTTCTTTAATTATTTCACAATTAACGTTTTGTACCTGACGTTAATTTGGCGTTGGGGCTTCTCGATATTTTTTATTGCGAATATTCTTAGACGCTCGTTGAACTGATTAATTAGTTTTCACTTAATGGAGATTACAATTTATCTTTACTTATTTACAGTTTTGTATATATAGGATATCGAATAATGATATCTCAGCTGATGATGACAACCATCCCTTA
The DNA here is from genome assembly GCA_018236625.1 of Lasaia peninsularis. Taxonomy (NCBI): domain Eukaryota; kingdom Metazoa; phylum Arthropoda; class Insecta; order Lepidoptera; family Riodinidae; genus Lasaia; species Lasaia peninsularis. The sequence goes on from DVZL01005368.1 coordinate 1,954, forward strand.
TAAACAGGATATAGATTACTGGTCTGTGTTATGTAATAGGCGGGATCTTAACTTCTATGTGTAAGGCAACTAACCTACTACTGAACATGGTAATAGCGTAGAAACAGGTAAGCCGTGCCCTGTTAGACTGACTGCACTCGTGGAATAATGAAGTGACACCAGCGGGCTATGTAGTCGACACGTCTAGATGCTAAGTACGCTTACCCGTAAAGATACTGACACACGTGCTCATTACTAGCACGAAAGCATTCATTGCTAGTAATGAGTATGTTACGCTAGTTAGTAATTAGTATACGCTCGTTTTAAGCATGCTAATAAGCGTGTTTTTTTTGAGCACGTGTGTCAGTACCTTAATGCCTATGGAAAATGTAACCGCTTACCATCAGGTGGATCGGCAGCTCACTGACAGTAAATTTCGTGATTGTGACATCTATCTATATAAATAATTAAAATTGGAATGTCTGTATGTAATATTAAAATAACCTCTTTTTACTAAATGCATATATGTATCTTTACAAAGTACACATACGATAATTGTGTTTATGTCTATCTGTATGTTTGTACCCGCTAATCTCTGAAACGGTTGGACCGATTTTGACGGGACTTTAACTGACAAAACGCTGATATACTAAGGAGTGGCTTAGGCTACTTTCTTAAAGTCTCGTTGACGGCTAGTATATACCTATTGTATATTTTTCAATATATTTTCACTTCTCATTGCTTGTCCTCTTTGCACATGTGACATCCAAACTTTTTTCAAGGCTCAAGTAACCATCAAATATTCAAATATAGTAGTCCCACCAGAGACAGTGAGCATTACTTAGGTGATCAGAATAGTTTGGTTGATGAAGTACAAACAAAACAACACACAATATACATAGAGGTGGCCATTATTACAATAACAGACACATAACGCATTATTACGCACTATTCTTGCACAACCGATAGCGAAATTATTGAATACGATTTTAGTATTTAATATGTTACGGTTACAAATATATTGGATTACATGGATATTAATATACGGGGCTTACATATGAAGTATAAATTATTAAAAAAAAATTTTTTCCCACACATTCACATTTCACATCTCCGAACGGGTAGGCGGTGGTAAATAAAGACCCAAAATCCTCAATCCCATGATGTGACAGGTGGCGAATCCGTCGCCGTATCGGATACAAATACAATCTTAGGCAACGTTATATTTTTCAATAACCTGAACATGCTTATGAAGATAAGTTAGGTACCCTACCCGGGAATCGAATATGGAATATCATAATAATTCTGAAAAAGTATAAAATATCAGTTATTGTGCAGGCAAAATTTTTAAACACTTGTAATTTATTAAATGGTTCAGATATTTTAAAACAGGCAAACCTAAAAATAGCCCCGATTGTAAACAGAAGGCTGTATAAAATGTAGAATATTAGTTTCATAATTTTGGCCAAATTATTTCTGGTTACCTTCAAAGTAATGGCGGTACCAAACAAATCGTAAAAGGCGCAGATGTAGCGGCTATAAATTGTTTTAGTAACATTTGTCAGCCGGGAAATTTGGACAATTACGAAGTAGTTGCTCCAAATTTATATCCTCAGTTTATACAATGTTTTTAATATAAAACTACCTTTTAAAAGGTAAAACGAATGTTGTCTAATCTTAATATTAGTTTAAAATTGTTACTTAGTCTTGAAGATTTGTAAAAGCGAAAGCTGTTTATTATTTTTTGTAAATATAAACAATGAAATATGATAAGAGAAACATTGTCTCGTGTGATAATAATTGCAGAGTAACGAGTCTTGGTAGCCTAATAATATACGTAAGCGGAATTCGCTTTCTATAGTCCAGGTTCGAGCCCCACCATTTACTAATTTTCTTGCTTTATACACATTCTGAGTTCTCTTACGGTAAAGAAAAACATCGTAAGGAAACCCGGGATTTGTGCCCGATATGGCAATTGTCATAAAATCTAATATCATCGGCTAATTATGGGTGCATATGTACTTCTGTCGACCTTTTTGGAAATGTGCATGTGACGACATTATCATTAGCGTTTTATTACATCACTAATGATAATTATTTCATCTGCATTTATTAGCTTATCATGCTACTTGGCTGACGCAGCTTTTTTTGGGTGATTGTAATTTAATATAAAATAGAAAACAGATTATCACTGCGATGATACACGTCTATTTTAATAGTAAAAGATTATCTTTATACAAAAGTTCTTCAAAACCGTTAGAACTGTTTTAGAGAAACAAATTCGTTTTGGAGAAATCTATACAAGGTTTGCTCATTCTAAGTATTAATATTAGTATAGTGAGATACAATGATTTCAAATACCCTAGTCCTGTAACAAAATCTTATAATTCATGCTTCCAAGTCATGTAGATTTATGTCACATAATATTAGTGGTCATTAGAATTTGAATCAAGGTTTTGGGGTATCCTTAAAGAGTTGTAGTATCATACATCCCTCTAAAGGCTGCTAACGTGTCTTTTTATCGTTGCCCTATTTAAATTTATAAAATGTAAGTTTACCCTATTATAAATAATACGGGTAACGTATGAGTTGAAAACTATCAGCGGTGTATAACTTGTGTAGGTTAATGTAGGTCTGATTTTCTTTTATTATCTGTTACTATAAAATCAGCAAAAGGTTAAATCTAACCCACGCGTGATCAATGGAAGTCAAATACTTGATATCATTGAATAGCGATGTAACAGTAAAATATGTTATATTTATGGCGTGGTGACGAATATATATATTACAGGAGAGCCACATGCATGTCCGCTATGGTAAATAATTTAAACGAATAAAAAATCTCCATAATTATGAGTAGAAATAGACCAAATTAATATGTAACTTAAATTTTCAAATAATTAAATGAATATCTTTGGACTAATTACGCAAATTGACCTGATCCCAAAGTAAGCAAATTATATGCTTGTATTATGAGTGTAAAGTACAGCCATTTATATTTAAATACAAATGTCTGTTTCCGTCGGGAATCCAACCCGAGCTTCCCAGATAGGCGTTTATGCTAACCCTTCGACCAACGACCAACGGTCAAAAAATAAAAGGAATTATCAAAATTAGTTCAACCAGTCGAAAGTTCTGCGGTAAATGGTATAAATGCGGTAAATAAACTCGAATTGAAACTTTCTACGGTTTTTCTTCCCTTGAAAAAAAGTAACGTAATTATTATACAGACAAAACCGTTGGTATACGTAAGTGAATCATATATGTAACAGATTTGTTATAAATCATGACAATGATCCTTCAAATTGAAATAAACCTTCAGCAACCCTAACATCATTATAAATATTGTAAAATAGAGGCATAATTTAAATTTCTGCTTACAACGGTATCAAGTAAAATGCCGCGTAATGCAAAGGGGATTGAAATGTCAAGTTAAATATTGGCTTAAGTTAGAAGAGAGTCGCAGTTTACAATTTGCTTTATGCAATTTGGCATAATCATTTTAATATTTTTTTATAATATACTAGTGACCCGTCCCGGCTTCGCATAGGTATAGATACATGTTATTTACATAAAAACCTTTCTCTTGGATCACTCTATCTATTAGAAAAACCGCATCAAAATCCGTTGCTTAGTTTTAAAGATTTAAGCATACATAGGGACAGACAAAAAAGTGACTTTGATTTATAATATGTAATGATTTAAATACCGGCGATAGCGATATCTAATAAATGAAATTTCAGAGATTCCTATTCAAGTGACGGTTCGTTAAAAGCATAACTTCACATGATATCTGAAGCAAAGCGGCTCTATCGGTTAAGTTCACGTTCCAGCTCAACAGAACGAATTCCACCTGAAGGCTACCCCGGCGAATATTAAAATATTTGTCCGTATATTATAATATTATTATATTATAATGTACGGTTACATAAATATTATGTTTACACAAACACGTTGAAATGCCTGAATTTATCTAAATTTCGTACAAATAAAGATAAAGATGGAGTAAGTTTCTGTGAGAGAGATAAACATATTAAAATGCAGAATTTGTTTGAAAAATATTTGTATATTTAAAAAAAGTTTTGTAAAAACACAATACTTCGATTTAATATGTATCGTTTATCTTCATAGATTAAACATATTTTAATACAAACACTTGGGATGGTGCACGACGTTTCAGTTATACATGTATCTCAAAAAAGTTTCGTAATGTTTTCAACATCGGATCTACTATTTAAAGTGTAGGGGTTACTTTAAAATTCAGTTTATATTTTATCAAAATCGGTTAAGTGCTAGCAAAAATCCTTGGTCAAAAATAACAGGCTTCAATTTGGAAAAAAACTATTGTTTGATTTCTTATTAGTTTTTCCGTCCCAAACTTATATAGTACTTACTGTGTGATATGAACAAATATACCTTAAAAAAGTAATTAAAAAATTTCATTCGGAGTTTTTTCCTATTTAAAGCGTAGGAGATCAATTTAAAATTAAAATTGTGATTCATCAAAACCCGTATAGTAGCAGAGTAGATAGTGTCGATGTTAAATAAATTACAATTAAAAAAAATCGAAATGAATGTCACGAGCCACCGGCAATCGCTATATTAAAAATACCGTCGCAAAATAAAAAAAAATCTTAAACTGTATGATAAAACTTATCTTTAACTATAAACATTTTGTGTGTGTAAAGTTTAACTAAACATTTCAAGTTTAATTTAAAAAAAAAAAACAAACAATTTCATAAATAAGTACTTACTTGGAACCTGTATAATTGTATTGAAAATTAAAAAAACGCACACAAATGAATACTTTCACAAGTGCTCATGATATATTAACGGAACATTAGTCTCGTCATTCAAACACAAAGGGGTTTACATTAACGGCTCTAAACAGCGTCGCTAAAGGCGAACTCTATGTTACGGGTGAAAGGTTGCAATGCTCAGCTCGAGTGAGCTACGAGTCTACGAGCTCGCTACGCGGGCTACGGGAGACTGAGCGTAGAGGCAATCGCCAGAGCGAGCGACCGCGGGGAGCGCGTGGGTCGCACTGGTTTCGCTCATGGTTAGCGAATAATCCATACCAGTGAAGCGGAGAGGTTCTATTTACCGGACCTGAGAGCGGCCGGCCGCCCAGCGCCGACTGCCGCTACCGCTGCCTGCAGCCACTGTTTTGGCGGAGGACGCTCTATCTACCGCGATGTTGACACAATTTTAAACAACGTTCCGTAACTTTTGAAATTGTTTCAGGGAGCTTCGTTTAATATGGTATTTTTCTTTTCATGTTATTAATAACTTTGTTTGTATGAGATTCATGTCTAGAGTCTGTCTAGTACTGAGATGCGAATATATTTTTATAAGAATATTTGAATCGCAAGTAAGATAAAACAATACATTGTAATTTAATACCTTTAAACGAAAAATTCTTGTATATATCTATATATCAACGATATCGGAAACGCCTCAAACGATTTTCTTGAAATTTCATTTCATTGAATAAAAACCCCCTGCAAGATCATTAGAATACGAAGTTAGAATAGCTAGGTCGGGAAATTGGGCGCCTTAAAACATAGTAAACCCGGTTTCAAATCTCGGTTCGATTGTTTCCTTTATTTTTTCTCTTTTCATATTAATTTTGAAATTACATTTATTTATAAAACGATGCACGTTTTATAAATAAATATAATTCCAAAAAACATGATGTACTAAAAGAAACACCGAGCGAAGCTCGGCCACCCGGGTGCTATTTATTAACTAAATAAAAAATATCTTATATATCAAAATCTCGTGTCTGCATTTATAACCTCGGAAGCGTTTAAACATATCTTTCAGTATTATTTATTTATTGATAAGAATCTCTGGACAAATTACAAAAATTGGTCTAACTATACTTTTGGTGTGGGTGTTAGACAAACGATACTATTATACAGAAATACACAGATAGATACTTCGCAATCAAACCGGAACTTCGCAATGGTCGGTGTAGTTAGGCGTGCGTGCTAACCCCTTGACCAACGAGGCGGATGTATATTTGAGAAAAGTTCTCAAGAATATTTCTTACTTTTAGGTGATGTATATACGTTTGTTTGATCAATTAGTATTATTGTAATAACTTTTAAAAGTATTTATATTCCTAAAATTCATTCTTGATAGGAATGTAAAAGGATCAAACGCAAAATTTGTTTGAAATTAATACAAAACTTAATTGATTGCGTAGAGCTTAATATAATCAAATGAGAATTTGCTATAGAAGGCTTTAAGCTCTCATTAAAACCTTTGATACACTGCTTCATATTTGAATGTGATGTAATAAATGAATTTGGTAAAAAAAATTTAAATCATAATTTTTTTTATTTAAAATCCCGGTTAAAGTTCCTGGAGAGACAATCTTTTTTTATGATTTTTGTCAGTTTAACTGATAAACATAACGTAGCCTGGAATTGAATTTGTATCCGATATGGCGACAGACTTGCCACCTGTCACATCTTCGACCTAATATTGTCGGCTCATCATGGGTGCGTATGTTTTTGCCAACCTTTTCGGGGATATGGGTGTGAGAATATTTTTTCTATTTACAGATTATATCCATTTCCTGGAAGGTTTATACAACTCCTAAATTCACACGCTATCTGTAACATCTATTACATATTTTCTAAGTAGTGCCAGATTTAATAAAATAACACAGATTCATATTTTAGAGTAAAAACATATTGTATTTTGCCACTAGAACCATGCAATAAGCCTTTGTATTTTCTGCCTTACCCTGGCGTCTTTTGGAAGGGATTTAAGCCATTGATTACCGATTCGCACTCAGCCAGCGCGGTGTGACGCTAAGTGAATGTGAATTGGTGAACTTCGTATGTCACTGGAGATAAAATATTTTCATTTTTTATGATATTCCCCAACAGTATTGAAAGAGAACGCAAAATGAAAAAAATATTGGCAGCGACATAAAACTAAGTTTATCTTTAGTCTACAGACAGATTTATCTATTCAAGTATTTATAACGGACTTCAAAAGGGAGGAAGTTCTCAATTCATCTGAAGTTTAGGATTCCGTAGCCGGGTAAAATGGAATCCTATTACTAAGACTTCTCTATCCGTCTGTCTGTCTTTTCTGGTTGTATCTTGTGAACCGTGATTGATAGAAAGTTTAAATTTTCACAGATTGTATATTTCTTTTGTTGCTGTAACAAGAAATATTAAAATGAGAATTGGGAATATAACGGGGACTCCCAAAAATATTGATTTTTTTGGGCATTTTTATAGTTTACGGAACTCTTCGTGTGTAAGCCCAACTCACACTTGGATGATTTTTTATGACGTTTCCCAACAGTATTGAAAGAGATGGCGACGTGAAAAAATAATTGGCAGTGACGTAAAACCAAGTTTTATCCTTATTCTACAGATAGATTTGTCTATTCGACTATTTTCAATGATCTTCTAAATGGAGGACATTCCCAATTCATCTGTTTTTTGTATCTTGTTGCGCGATTACTCGGCTAATTAGTAGAAGATTTTAATGGTTCTTATATTGTAAGATAGGTTTTACTTTAAATCTGGCTGGCTGGTAAATAAATAAATATCTGGACAAATTTACCATAGTCCAGAGTCCAGCCACCAAGTCTTTTGTGTAGAATAGACCATCTGCCTTCCTACCAGGCAACTCGTAAGAGGCGAGCATAGGTAAATAAGGTCATTTTCAACAAGACCACTGGTGGTAGAGTACTGTGCAGAAACAACATCTATGGTGTCTAAAGGCCTACAACAACATCTATGGTGTCTAAAAATGAGAACCATATGCTTGTTTGCTTCCTCATCATAAAAAATAAGCAAATCACATGATTGTGCTATGAATGTCAACGATACCAAAACATAGAAATACTTGAATAAATTCAATAAGCACCTAGACCCGGAAATACATACATCTATATTTGTTACACAAATGCTTGTCCGGAATCGAACCTGAGCCTCACGATTGGTCAGTGCATAAGGCGTGTACGCTAACCCCTCAGTGAAGGAGGCGGCTCCTGGCTTTCAATTTTATGACGATTGGTTAAGCATTTTTTGAAGTATGTAATACAATTGTACCTAGACGATGTAATAATGAACTTGGATGTCGATTTTTTACAGTTTTTCTCTGTTATATACGAGTACATTGTATGTAGGTAAATTAAAAGTTTATGTCCATAATTTTTTGCTGATATGATCTTTATAATACCGGAGGGTTCTACTGTCCCCGTCTCCTCGTATCGGTCTTCGGCCTTTTAGAAGAACTAATTAAATGAAAGGTCGATTCATGTTCAATAACACGATGGCCACCATAACGTTAGTGTTCGCCAATATCGTGTTTAAGTTTGAAGTGAAGAGTAGCCAGTAAATTTACGCAATAAGCTTAAAATATTAGCCTCAGGTTGGAAGCGCACTATTACCGTCTTTGTTTTTTATAGGCGAAGTATATTTAGTATTATCTCAAAATCTGTCTACTTATTCATCTTCCGATCTTGTAAAAAATACATTGCTTATATTGTTTGAAAATGTAAAACATAGCCAGCGTTGTATATGTAAGAATAACTTTCGTATACTTTGAATATAGAAAATGTAGATCCAAATGTGTTACGTATTTCATATCAACTCTTGGCCGAGACTGTGTGGACTGTAATTGCAACAAATTATAGAAATTGATCTAATCCCAAAGTAAGCAAAGCTATCACACAAATACCAGACACCATTAGGAATCGAACCCGAACCTTGGTGTTAGTTGGCTTTAGGCGTGTACGCTAACATAACCAACGAAGCGGTAAATATAATCCCGTAGCAATACTCGGGATATCACAGGCAAACTCAGGAGTAAAAATTAGTACTTAAAGGCTTTTTTTAAAATCCTCATGCATACGTTTGAGTTTATATTCAATCTTAGTTCGTTTTTCATGATAAATTGTCAAGTTTCATCTAAATACGTTTAGTAGTTTAGCAAGATTGTGTATCAAACATCAATCCATACATATATCGACTTAAACATCCAAATTTAGGCATTTCTAATAAGAGTAGAAGATAAATTATTTCGAAATTTGGCGCATTATTATGTAACAAACCTTTACGCATCTTCCCAAATTATCTCATTTAAACTTGATTTATTTCAAAATAAGAGAAAAACTGGTTAGTAGGTTACCTGATGGTACCACTCTCTTACATAAGCAACACCAGGAGTTTGAAAGAATTTTGGCCTTTTAGCTTATAAAGTCCTTATTAGGGTAGGCTACCTAATCTTTGGGGATACGATGAGTGTGCCAGTTTTTACGCAGATTGACTGCCATCTGACCTCTGTAACCAAGAGCAACCAGGCCTCAGGGACGTAACTACAGGGTGGCAAGTCGGCAAAATGTCACGGGCCCCCATCCCGAAGAGGCCCCCGGTCAGAACGAATTCCAACTCCTATTATTTAGTAAAAAAGTAGTTCCTTCCGATTAATTTGCAACGGGACCTGAAGTTTGAAGTTACGCCACCGTCAGGCCCAATCCGAGATTAAGTCTAAATCGATTACACGAATCTAACTTTTCTTCAATATGTTTTCCTTCACCGTAAGATACTAAGGTTTAAAAACTCATCGGTACATGGCGGGTTTTAAACCTGGACTACCAGAATGAAAGTCCGAAACACCACCACTAAACTAAACCACAAAGAGAAATGTATAAGTACCACTTTATTAATTAGTATCAGACAAGGTTAAGGATTTAGTATAAATACAATAATTAGCAACAAACCATTGAGAAAATTAGACATCCAATAGGTGCGGACATTTTACCGGGAAAAATAAATAACGTAAACGTGACTGGGATATTGCTGGCCGCATTATGTGAGGTCAGCAAGGAAAAATAAATGATCAGATTTCAGACGCGATTTTGAGGATAAATCGCCCACAATAGATCCTTTAAAAAGCATTTCAAGGAAACTGCAGAACATAAACATCCTTGGGGAGTATATATCTATATACTGATATATATAAGGTAAAAGTGATTGACGAATGTATTAACGCACAGACTAAACCTTCTAGAAAACTAGAATTTACACACACTTATGGCTTTTATGACGAAGCACAGAGCACAGAAGGCCGCGCGGCCCCTACTAGAGACGTTGTTGATATCATTTTCTATACAAATCAAGGGTGTCAGTGGGCGTCACCGTTTCGTATGCG
>DVZL01005369.1:0-12120 GCA_018236625.1 Lasaia peninsularis
GTTGGGTATCGCTCGGAGGATGAACGCGGGGGGGCGGGGTGGGCCGGGACGATCGGTGGCGAATATTCACGAGGACTTATTACAATAAATTATTTTTTACAGAGCTTCAAGATCTGCTACGCGGTAAGCGTGTTCCGTTCTGTTGATAGGACGCGACGGGCGGATCACGTGTTGAAAAATAACAAAGGAATGCCTTTAGCAAGTGTTTCTTCTAAACATTACCTCTTATATTCTTATGTTTTCTTTATGATACAGTAATAAGGTTTGAATAATATATTCGCGTAGCATTATTTTCGTTTCTAACACCAAAGTCACTACAGAGATAAATATTTATAAATTATTAGATTATGTGAGACCAGCCAATAAATATATATTTTAATTAGATGCATATTTTCGGTGTTTCCTTAATACTTTAGAAAATTTAGAAATATAATAAAATTAAAAAGCAGGTATTTTAATTATTTACATTATTATCAAATACAGATCAACAATTAATATATTTGATATTAGTTAGTTAAAATACTTACCAAATAGACCGATTATCCTTTTTAATAACACACATTTCAAAATCATACTATGCTTGGAGTGTATTTTTCTATTATTTTGGAAAGCACACAAATATTATAATATTTAGTCTTGTCGAAGTTATTTTTTACATCCTATATTAGATAGCTTAATCAATATGTTTAATTCTAATATCTCATTTATTAAGTTTGACCAAATTACAGATTTGATTAAAATCACTTCATGAGTTTAGGAGTAATGTTGAACATACGTATGTTATGTATAACCACAACTTAATAACTCAAATTTACCAATAATTAACTAAAACTTAACTTATTAAATAAATAAAATTAATATGTTCGAAGAGTTCATGTGCTTTTTTATTCAACGCCATATTATTACGCTTCATCATCAATTCAGGCTTTTCTCTCCTCTAATGCAGTACCAAAAAATATACCATCAAGACCATATCCCGTAGAGATAGGCAGTGGAATTTACTTTTACACCCACGATGAGCCGACTATATTAATTCGTGCCAAGCAATATTATAAAGATAATTACAACCTAATATCAGATAATATAAGCAGTTTATAGCTACCTCTGATTATTATCATATTTCATTAATTAATAAATTATAATATATTTGATATGTTAATAAAATTTCAACAAGCACATTTTCTAATCAATCAAATCAAGCCATAAAGCTTTCCATAATGTTATTTGATAACAAGAAAAAATTAAAATTCATGTTTCACGTTAAATATGAACCTGTTTGGACCGACGACTTTACATATTATTTAGAAGTGACTTTATGAGGCATTCAAATACAGCCTGCTTCCAGGCTGAGGTGTATCTACATGTATCTGCTTGAAGACTTTATAAACACACATACATACACACATAATCCATCTGGCATAAGTAATATAAAACATTTAAATAAAAATGGAAAAAACCAAATTCAATATTACTATCATGTTATTTTTTTAGAGTTCCGTACCAAAAGGACAAAAAACGGAACCCTATTAGTAGGACTCCGCTGTCCGGTCACTCTGTATGTATCTCATCATCATCATCATCATCATCAGACTGAATCTCATGAACCGCGGTAGCTAGAAGTTAAAATTTTCACAGATGACGTATGATGTTGCCACTATAACAACAAAAACTAAAAACATAATAAAATAATTACATAAAGGAATGCTCCCATATAACAAACATGATTTGCCGTTTTTGTAGATGGTAGTACGAAATCTGTCGTGTGCGAGTCCGACTCACACTTGGCGGGTTTTTAATTTTAGTTAATCACACACGCCTTTGTTTGTCATATTAAATATATACTAAGAAAAAAAAGTACCTTCACGCCTTTTAGTTGCGAAGGGATAGGCAGAGGTGTGCTAGTATATCCACGACTCGTAAGTCCAGTAAATATACTAGAACACCCACGATTAGCTAAGGTACTTACTAGGTTTCATGGTGTGATAGGTTGCAAGCCTATCGTCACTTCAGGCACTTTCCAATCCTGGGCAATGTAATGCTTAATCAGAATAATCTGTTAAACATTTAAGAAAAGTTGCCTGACCTGGGAATGGAACCCGGGAACCTCCGCGGCTAACGGTCTTAAAAGGCGACAGCCGTACCGTTACAGAATACAGGCGATATACTAATAAAAAGTCACAACAGACTTAATTAGATTTACCAAGAAATCTAAGAAATCAACGTAACCAAAAATCACAGAAATAATGTCGATGACAAAAAAATTATACGAATTGTTGCGAATTGAAAAGAATCATTAAAAATCCGACAGGACAAGGCCATAACCAGATAAAGATAAATCTGGTTGAATCCCTTTAACATTTTTTTAGAAATCAAAACGAATTTAACACAAGGTGAGCAAATCCTTAAACATAACAATGGCGTCCTAATGCTTCGCATTTAAGAAAGTGAGATTAAAAATCAACCCTTTTATGATTCTTAGGGGAAAATTAAAAAGCAACTATGGCATAAAGGTATTAAAAGCTTAGGTAACAAAGAGTTCTCTATTCACGCTCCAAAGACCACACTGGCGGTTAGACGACGGAAGATATAATTTTAATCCTTTTTTTAGTTAAGTTGGCTATGAAGAGATACGGTCTACGAAGGCATCTGTTTCTCTTTTTGTCAACCGAATGTCCGACTTGATGGAACCGCCTGTCTAAAGTTTAAACGAGTATATCCGTATTAGTCTTTGTGTCATCAAATTGGCTTACAACTATTGTAATTTGAGCGTAATCAGTGTCCGACTTTGACGTAGGAGGTCCCGAGTTTGATTCCAGGGTAGGGTTGTTCTTATAAGTTTTTATCTGTGAGCATAATGTTGCCTGAGGTTTGATTTGTGCTATGGCGATTTACATGGGATCTAATATTGTTGGCTAATCGAGGGTGCATATGTACATCAGCCTACTTCTTCGGGTTTATGGGTGTGACGACATTTTTTTTTATTATTGTAATTTCTATTTTTATTAAGGATCATTTGGTCGTCTCGTTGGTCGAGTGGCTAGAACGCCTAAACGTATCGACTAAACGTGAGGCTTGGGTTCGATTCCCAGGACAGACATTTGTGTGATGAACAAAATGTGTTTGTATTTCCGGGCCTGAGTGCTTCTATATAAAAAAAAGTACCTCTCATGCCTATTATCCCAGTAGGCAGAGATGTGCTAGTATATATATACTAGAACACACCCACGATTAGCCAAGGTACTAGGGCCCTGATGTGATAGGTGGCAAGCCTTTCGCCACTTCGGGCACATGCCAATCCCGGGCAATGTAAGGCTTATTCAGAAAAATCTGAAAAACTTGCCGACCTAGGAATTGAACCCGGGACCCCACGTGGCTAACGGTCTTAACAGGCGACACCTGTACCATTACATCACAGAGGCGATATCATCACTATCTACTACTTACTATAAGTATAGAGTAATAAAACTAACTAAACCGGTGAATTAAAAATATTCTGCTATATACATCACTCAGCGGAATGAAATATATTTTAGGACTTGTTCTTCGAACTCATCTCCGCGTTGGAGGAGTACAAACTCGAACAATGAGATTTTTTACGATAATATTAGCAAGTACTTTACCGTCGAAAATACAAAGCACGAGTAAAAAAAAAGTATAACTTAAAAATCAAAATACACTTACAGTATTTTGATTGAATATAATGTGACCAAACGAATACTGCTCGTTTTGTAACATAAAAATATTAAAGAGCGTTAACTTAAAAAGTTGTGGGGTAACACACAGAAATACAAATAAACGAATTGAATCTCCTCTCCTTTTTGTGTGATGAACATAGATTTCTAGATTCTATATTATTCATCGTTGGCGCTTGATGAAACTTCCACATATTCATATTTTAAATCAGAAACACATGTACTTTTTCACATATAACTTACTAGCGACCCGCCCCGGCTTCGCACGGGTATACTATACATGTTATATACATAAACATCATACTCTTAAATCACTATATCTATTAAAAAACCGCATCAAAATCCGTTACTTTGTTTTATAATATGTAATGATGATAATTGAAAATTACTTTTTAAATTTAAATTATTATTTTTTATTTAAAATCAATATTTTATTATTAGTTATATGTGAAAAAGTACATGTAATTCTAGTTTAAAATATAAATAGATTTATATGTTTTTGGTTTGAATGATTAATAAATTTATTCTGGTATTTATTTTAGTATTTTATGTAATACATGTAAGATATATGTATGTATCGTTGACTAACACCCATAACACAAGCATAATTTGCTTACTTTGGGGTTAGATCAATGATTGTAATTTGTCTACAGATATTTGTTGATTTTGTATTGAACCTCATGTAAACCGCGGTTATTACCTTATATTCAAATAATTTAACTCAACCGAGTTTACCTATTTAGATATCGGGATATAAAGGAGTTATTGATCTAATTCTCCAGTCTGCTATTACGTACCTTATTAAAAAAATGTGGAAGAATCTAAGCAAGTAAAAATCGTAACAATCTGTACTCGATACTCTTTCTAGATTTATCTACTATCATTCATCGCTTGAAGATACGTATGTTAAAAAATACACCACAACTATGATCTTTACAATGTGAAAGAGGGATAAACAAGCGAACGTTTTGCTGGATTTGATGAATTAATAATCCTTATAAATATGTAATATCGTCAAATCAAAAGGGTAGGTAGAGGCACATATGCACATACAATTAGCCGATGATATTAGGTCCCATGACAGGTGGTAAGTCCGTCGAAATATATCGCAATAGACCTTCTTAATGCATTAATGAAGTTCAATAGTTGCAGTGGAATAATAGAAATACAAATAGGACTTACTTAATGCCAAGAATATGAGTAAATTGGATCACAACAGATATTGGATCTACTTCAACCCAGGGCCAGGTCGAACTATTTATAATTGTCTTATGAACACCTTTTAACCGACTTTAAAAGGGAGAGGTTCTCAATACCACTGTATGTTTTCTTTTCGTATGTTTGACAGGCGATTACTTCACCAATTGTGATTGTATTTTTTTGCTAGATATATTTTTTATATTTGCTATATTAATTAATAGGTTGGCTTGAGTGATACATACATATCTTCACGCCAGATCCTTTGCGAGTCAGGCAGAGAGTATCGAGTGTCAGTATCACGAATCTGACATACTTGCTTGGCTTTCTCCACATTGGCGCTAATGACTGCGACACAGTCTCTGACTAATGCAGTTATTATCGTACCCTTTTAAAACTTTGTAATAATTGTCATTGTATGAAAACAAACTTTATTGCTTTTTTACTTTTTACTACCTTTCCATTATATTGTAAAAATGTCACATACCCATTCCACATTTTCGGCGGTGCCCAACAAGGTCGGGAGATAGACCACATCTCATTGAGATACGGTGACCTCTCCAAATGCTCCTCCCACATCATCCCTCTACCCCTCCCCATTACTGTAATTGCCACACAAGTGGTCACATACTGTGGGATATTAATTAACTTTATCGGGACAAGTCATCCGGAAGACTGTTTATTTTGTTGCCAGAAATAAAAGATTACTTTGCTTATTGCCGGCTATAACTTTTACTGTACATGGAGCTGAATTTGGAGATTACATACGTATCTTCACGCGAGATCCATTAGTGGTAGGCAGAGGGTATCGAGTGCCAAATATCACCTGTACATACTTCTTCCACATTAATTACTTTCTTCATGCAAACACGGTTTTAAAGACTCTCATCACCACCCTCGGATAATACACGAGCAATTCGGTCGTGGATTTTCAATCTAATGAGTTAACGAGCCTCGGTGGCCATTTGGGTAGTCCAAATTCGAACCCCGACATGTAAAAATAAGTTTTTTCAAATTTATGTACATTTTCCAAGTTCTCTTACGGTGATGGAAAACATCGTGAGGAAACCTGGTTCATTAAATTCGACCTAATCTAGGTTTGAGCCTAGTTTCCCTTCTGGGTTGCAGAGGACAGATGGCAGTCGTTTTGCGTAAAAACTGGTGTCCTAGTCAAATCTCCTAGATTAGGACGATCCTGAATCATTTGATTCAGTGTCTTCGTCAGTGCAGTTGAAGCTGCCTTTATAAGAGTGAGATAACCGGATTGGATGAAATAGTTTTTTTAATGTTCAACACAGATGTTTCATTTTTATAAATCTCCATATAGTAACTTTAGCTTTATAGTAGGTACTGTTAATTTCCTTTGTCATTTTGTAAGGTTGGTAGCTAGCTACTGGTTGGTAAACTCAGATATAGAGGTCTCAAGAACTATTTTAAGGTTGGTAACTAAGATTATCCGTAGGTCTATATACACATTTATTTTAGGATATTCATCTGCTTTTTTGCTTTCATTTACTTAAAAAATAATTGATAAAAATATATGCCAGTAGAAAAAATGTGTTATTTTTTAAAGGTTTTGTTTGTGTAATGAACGTGGATGTCTCTATTTCCGGGTCTGGGTGCTTATTAAATTTATTATTGTATGTACTTAAGTATTTCTCTGTCTAACACCCATAACACATGCATATAATTTGCTTACTTTGGGGTTAAATCAATCTGTCTAATTTGTCCCGTAATATATAAATATTACGGGACAAATTAGACAAATTGTAATAATAAATAAATAATTATTTATTATTATTATTATTAAGACACTTTCCTAAATAATGTGTTATTTTAGAACTAATTTGTTACCATAAAATAATTTATAGTGAATCAACATTAATACTCATACCCTGACCTATACGCTGTCGAGGACTTCTTTTAGAACTTTTGAATTTTCAAACAATTTCGAAATACATGATTTTAGTAGGTTTAGACATTTATGTACGCAAGGCAGTAAAATAATATTTACCCTTTTTGCAACATTTATCATTGATTCTCTACTTCTATTGGCCTTGAACTAACAAACTCTTCATTTTATATCATCTGTGAGCACGGCAGTGCCCCGCCAAGTCGAGCGTACTAGTTTTCTAGGTCCGAAGCTTCGCTCGCATGAATTATTTTAATAATACAAATAACTTTCGAAGGGTTGAACTTTTTAAGACTTATAATACTTATTGCGTAAGAACATACCATATTTTAAATATAGTCGGTTAAAAAACCTTGTGTTCTTTTTCGAGGTCAAATCTAGCTCTGTACCAAATTTCATCAAAATCCGTTTATTGGTTTAAGCGTGAAAGCGCAAGAGACAGATAGACAGAGCTACTTTCGAATTAATTATTAATTAGTAACGATTATAGATTAATGTCTATAGCACATAATATATTTAGTAACGATTATAGATTAGTGCCAAGAGACCATAATATATTTAAATATAAGTGTTGTTAATTGTATTTTTTGTCTAAAAAAAGTGTTTCTATGAATAAAACTCTATTTGAAAAATTTCAACTTCGTCATAAAAAATAATATCGTAACATAAAAATATTTGTTTTATATATTAGTAAAATAATCAGCAACAATATTAAGTTAGGTAACTTTATTGGTTTCGATAAATATTTTCATCTCAAAAAGCTTATAACGATCAAGCTTTCCATACAATATATATTTGTGTGAACACAGACGACCCTACTTAGCGGGACTGTAGCGGACACCTCCCTCCTTGTAAAAGAAAACCCCCAACCTCCCGAGAACACTCCAACTTGCGATTGTTCATGTATGAATTCACCACATTAGGAGTCAAGTAGGATAAAAAGAGGATGCGAAAGCTTTGAAAAATACCCCGAGCATTGAGTGATATTCGGATCTTAAGCGATCTTTTTATTTTAACTTGAGCTCGGACTAAAATAAAGGCCGGATGTGAGTAGACACCCGTCCGTCATATGTGATGACAAGATCTGTTTGAAAAATTCCACGCATTGTTCGGCCATTTTGAATTTTTGGTGTTTTTTTTATTTTATTTTTTTATTTAGAGCACAGTCCTTTTAAAGCGTAACTAAGCATTTGTCGGTCTTCTAGGCGGTTATATATATAATATGAAATATTTAATTCTACACAGATTATAGAAACGGTATTTGTAATGGTTCTATAAAATTTTAAAATTTACCATTGGACCAGAATACGGCCAATCCCTAAAGAGTATCCAGCGAATGAAACTCAAAGCACATTTTTGAACATATTTTATATTATTCATCAATGGCGTGAAAACTCCCACATAGTATTTTAAATGAGAAACACAAGTACTTTTTCACATTATCATTTATTATTGTAAATTATTTTTGAAATAGCTGACCAGTTTCCCTTTTCAACATCATCAGGGCTCAAGCTTAAGTTACTAACAACAATTTATTTTGTGATCTTTAATGTAAACTAATGTGGGTAGATATAAATAAACCAAAAAAGTAAAAACAAATAGAGTTACCAGCGTTTGGTTTTTTCCCCACAAAAATGGTCAATAATATAAAATACAATTTTTTTTAATAAAAACTTCGACCAAAATTGTATTACAGATACAGAGCAGAGAAAATATTAATATATGCATAATTGACTTTATCTTTGAAAGTAATAAACAAGCAGCCTAAATAAAAATGTACAGTGTCAAAAATAAATTCATTCAACTTTGTCAGCAATCTGCTAGGTAAAAGAATGCTTTGGCGATATTTTTGTAGAATAATATTTTATATTCACAAACTCTTATCTTCTGTATACATGTTAAAATTTAGTTTCGTGGTTGTAAAAATGTTAATTAGTAACATTTCAAAGGATGGACAGTCGATGAATTTGAATAAATTTTAACATTCAAATAGCACGATTTAAATCAAAAATATTTCAAATATTTGCAAGTAATCTGTACAAATAAATAAAATTGAAGTGTCTGTATGTAATATTAAGATAACCACCTTTAACTAAATTCATATGAAGGTATATTTAATTAATGAAAGTCCCGTTGAAATCGGTCCAGCCGTTTCAGAGATAAGCGGGAACAAACAGATAGACAGATGGAAAGACAGACAGATGGACAAAAATTCTAAAAAATATTATTATGATATATTTATGTAAGGTACATATTATATCATTCATGTGCATTAAGTAAAAAGCGGTTATTTTAATACTACAATCACTTTTAATCTGCAACTTTTTTTATTTGTAGTATAAATATTTTAAACACGCTTCAAATGAAAACAACATCAAAACAAAGAAACTTAAATCGCTCGTATTTAATAATACCGCCAGTGTATGAAGATGAAGTTGTTCCCAAAAAATAAAACCGTATTTTCGCACTTTTATACTCAATTAAATGGATTACCTTACTTCATACCCCGCGTGCGGTCGTTATGGAAATTCACCCGATCCCCACTTACTTTAACCAAATTGTATATTGTTTTTCTTGTACACGAATGTTTGATTAAAATTTGTATACTAAAAATATTTGAATAAGATAAATTGCACCCTTAGAACGATGTTGAACTCAAAACTACATTCCAAGGGAAATACAATACCAAAAATCTTATAAAATCTCATGGAATCTGTAGACGATGTAAAAATGCACGGCGCCATCTCTACTATTTTGATATATTTTCAGATTTGGTACTAAATTTTAATCTATAAAAATAAATAAAATTCTAGTGTCTGTCTGTAATATTAAAATGACTACTTTTTACTAAGTGGATATGCACGTTTACAAAAAAATACTATGTTGGTAAATTTATATTTACCAAAATAGTATTATTTGGAATTTTTGACTGTCCGTCTCTCTATCTGTCTGTTTGTCTGTTTGTACCCCCTAATCTCCGAAACGGCTAGTCTGACTTAGACGAGACTTTCACTGGGAGACAGCTGATGTAACAAGGAGTAGCTTAGACTACTTTTAAATAAGAATTTTATATTAGAAATGTACAAAATATAATAATAATATAGAATCGCGGCTGAAATCGCAGGCTTAGCTAGTTCAACATGAAACATGAGTAACATTTGGTCAGAGAGTTTGTTTTTTACTGACCGAGGAGCCTAAACTATGTTCCAGCTCAACGGAGTCAAAACTGTGGTACTTATTACCCAAAAACTTATTTCTTGATTCATCAAAAACTTTTATATTAGCTCTAATGTCTTATTTACGCATATTTAATTGATAAGTAAGTAACTTTGGTGCAACAAAATTATAAAATAAAACTCGTTGCTAATGTGTTTTATAAATAGATATGTTATAAGTTTAAAATTTGGATTGATATTATATATTCACCCAAATTATTTCGTAAGTATGATTAAAAATTAAATTCAAGTAATATAAAAAGAGCAAACCGTGTCATTCAGAATAAAAAATGAAAAACAGCAAAACAGCAAAAAACTGCCTTCAACTTTATTTCGTCTAGGTTCGTCTTTGTTTTTATTGTTATTTTAAAAATTACTAAATGAATTGCCATGTTTACATTAAATCACCTCTTAAGTATAACTCAAATGAAATAAGAATAATTAAAATCGATTTGACATTGGCGTATCAATACAAAAAAATACCCAAAAAAAAACAATAATAATAAATCTTTAGTTTCAGACTCAATGTCGATAGTACTATAAAAAATTAAATAAAAAAAAATAAACATTAAACTTGTAAATTTTGTATTTTTTGTAAATTTGTTAAAAAATTACAATAAAAATTAATCTTTATTTTCAGACACAAGATTTTAAGTACAATAAAAATATTAAAGTTACAATACAAAAAAAAATAAAATATTATACTATACTGTAACAAAATATTTATTTTCGCGGAATTAGCAAATTAATTTATTTTATTTTTTGTTTGACTATGGATTTCCGCAAAGGTTACTTTGCCTGACTCTATTAATTAAAAAAAATAAACGTTAGAAAGAGTAGTAGGCTGTAAAATAATCAGTCTAATTAGTCATCTTGCGTCTGTTTGCGTTTATTTTGAACAAAAAAATAGATAAACATCGTCACGCCCAAATTCTAAAAAGGGTAGGCAGAAGTACATATACACCTATACTTAGCTTACGATAATCAATTATAAATGACAGGTGGTAAGTCGATCGTCATATCGGGCACAGATCCAATATCAGGCAAAGTTTGGTCTTTTAGTTAAACTAAAAAAACTTGCCCTAAACGGAAATCGAACCATGTACCTCGTGCGTCAAAGTCAAACACCAACTCCATTAAAGCAGAGAGGCGAACAATTTTTGAATTCCGAACAAACTTGTAATTAAAGGAAGAACACGAAAATGAAGTTCGATGAGAGAAAAGATGAGGTGTTAATCTTAAAACTTTTGGGGGTTTTGGAGTTTTAATTAATACAATCAAAACAAACAGCGGGGTCGCTTAACGGCTTATATCGGACACCGGAGGATTTGCATTTCAACATTATGTATTCGGTCGAGATTTTAAAACAAATTCAAATCCAGGTGCGTTTTATGAATATTTATATTTGCGATTTAAAAAATATTCTCGCTTATTGTTTGTTAATATTATTTAAGCTATCAGACAAATCATATTTTAAATGAGAAACGTACATGTACTTCTTAACATATCACTTATAATTGAAAATTATTTTTGGAATGGCCGACCGGTTTCGCTTTTGTACATCATCAGAGCTAAAATATGAATATTTTATATTATTATCATAAGTTTCACCAAACGCCAACGATGTATAAAAAAGAATCTATCAGACAATGTTTGAAAGCGAGCGAGAAGGGAAGAATATTATTCATATTCACAATATCATTGATTTATCTATACAAATAAATAAAATTGGAGTGTATGTATATAATATTAAAATAACCGCTTTTTACTAATGAAATTGAATGTTTACAAGCTCCGTTGTAGAATAGGCCAACTGCCTTCAATCCAGGCAGCTCGTAAGAGGCGAGCACAGGGTCTATTGTCATTAACACCTGACATTGACTAGGTGGTAGAGTCTTGCAACGATTCACCCGGATTGGTACCACCGCCTTACCTATTCCTGCCACTATAGCGGCAGTGCTCGCCATTATCGTGTTCTGTTCTGGAGGGTGGGATAGCCGGTAAATTTACTCACGCAAGAGGCTTATCATCCTAGCCTCAGGTTGGCAACGCACCATTTCCACCTTTGGTGTCTATGGGCGACGTGTATTTCTTACCATCAGGA
>DVZL01005370.1:0-12119 GCA_018236625.1 Lasaia peninsularis
GCTGTGCAGCAACTCGCCCGGGTAGGGATCCACCGCCTTACCTATTCCTGCCGCCATAATGACATTGTCGTGTTCTGATCCGGAGGGTATGGTAGCCGGTAGACTTGCTCATAAGGTCCAACAGCCCGACCACAGGGCGCACCTACAACATCTATGGTGGTGGCCACGGTTGTGTCTTACCATCAGGAGACCCGTGTGCCTGTTCGCTGCCTTATACTATAAAAAAAGTACGTACCTATTTCAGATGTGGGGTATGGTGGTAGAGTACGCGTGGTGGTGCGTGTGCGCGTGTGGCGCAGGCGCGGGCGCGCTGTCGGCGGGCGCGGCGGCGGGGGCGGCGGCGCGGCGGCGGCTACACGAGCGGCTCCTCCACGCCACGCTGCACAAGCCGCTGCAGCTGCATCTCGCACCTGCCGCCACCTTACACCGCTTCTCCGCCGATATACATGTCGTTGACAAAGTAAGATATCATTTTTAATAAAATAAAATCACATTGCTGCTTTCAATTGATAATGGCACATTACAAAATGTGTCGTTTTTCTGATAATATTACAATTCAGTAGAGAATAATCTGTATTGTTACGTAAATAAAACTCATATTTATAAATGAACATCTGGCTAGGTGGCGTGGATGCATGACGTTATCTAATTAGTCAAAATTACCCAAGATTGGTTGGTAAAATAAAAAATACCATTATATAATAAAAATATGTTAGTCCTGTATCTCACTTTCTTTAGAATAGTAATGTAAATTAAAACCAAAAATTGTTTGATGTAAGTGTGAAGCATGCTTTTTAAAAGTTTATGTTTTATATTTGTAGTGAAAGAGTTAAATAAATAGTTCATTAATATTAAAAGTTTGATATCGTAATTTTCAGAAAGTTTCTCGCATTAAAACAAAAGATATTATAACAATTCAATTTCTCGCTTTATTTATACTGCTCTCCCGAAAAAAATACATTTTTGATTTAAGTCGTTATCAAATTAAAGCAGCGACATGGCTTTCCTCATGGTAAGAGATAACCGTGGCCTATAGACGCCATAGATAATAGTTGTACGACCCTCGATGTCCTGAAGCCTGAAGGATTACGCCTGATGTGTACTTATAACTTGGTTAGTCCAGATAGCAGTTAATTAATAATATATTTTAAATAAATTTAAATATCATAAAAGTTTTTTAGCTCAAGTTTAGTCCCATGTTATAAGATACAATTGGAATAAGCCTAAGTGTGTCATGAAACTTTTTTTTTTCAGAAACTACCGATAGCAATCACGCGTTGGGTGCAACTGACTCTGATGTGTGTAGCGGCCCTGGTGGTGAACGCAGTAACCTCACCATGGACGATGCTGGCACTCGTACCTGCATTTATCATTTACATTATATTACAATCTGTTTACTTGAGAAATGCTAGGTGAGTTGTTTTTTTCTATATAATTAAATATTATTTACACATGTATGTGGATGGTTTTAAATTCATAAATAAAGTGTAGAACATACAAATTTATATTAGAATATGTATTATCTTTTTATAATTGATATACATTAAATTTACTTATTAAAAATAACAAACCGGGCAAACGCGAGTTGGACTCGCGCACGAAGTGTTCCGTGCCATTTCCTATAATAACGGCAAATAAATCACGTTTGGGATTCACCATAATCATAAAATAACGTATGGGAGCATACTTTATATATTTATTTTGTTCTCTTTTTAGTATTTGTTGTTAATGCGGCATCAGAAATATCACTGTTTACGAGATACAGCTTAGTAACAGAGAGACCGACAGACGAACAACGGCGTCTTAGTTTTAGGGTTCCGTTTTTACCCTTTGGGTATGGAACCTAAGAAAAAAAATCGGCCATTGTGCTATCAAATGAATTAATATTAATCGTCTCTGTGGTTAAGCGTAGGCGGTGTCCGACTTTGATGAAGGAGGTCCCGAGTAGGTCAAAATGTTCTATGAGTTTTTTAATTCTTCATGTTTATCTGAATAACGTTGCCTGTGATTTAATTTGTACCCAATATGGTGACGGACTAGCCACCTCTCACGTCATGAGAGCCAATAACGTCGGCTAATTGTGGGTGTATAACACTATAGGAGGAGGTAGGAAGAGCCCTTCGGGTAAAGGAGTGACGACATTTATTTATTTTATAAATTTATATTAATACATTATTATTTCAGGGAACTGCAACACGTTGAAGCGGAGAGTGCAACTCGCGTACTGTCGCTAGCAGCGCAGACGTTTGCGGGTGCGGCCACAGTGCGGGCGGCGCGCCTACAACCCCGCATGCGAGCGACTTTCTATCGCAGCTTAGATGAAAACTACAATGCATTGCTGCTTATCAACTCCGCTAACCGTTGGCTTGGTTTATCTCAGGTGATCTATTTTTTTTCTTTAAACAACCTATGACATAAAATGTTGTCATTCATAAATTATTTCTTATATTCCCTAATCTGAAATTAATACCCAAAACATTATGCCACACGCCTCTTCTTAATGAAAGTAAAGTAAAATTCCAGTGAATATATATACATATTATATGTCTTCACGGCATGTGTCTTGCGTGGTAGGTAGAGAGTATTGAGTACCTAGCTTGCTTCGTAGTAATTACTCTCTTCCATGAATACAAACTTATATTGTAAAAAACAAACAAGCAGGTTTCGGAGTCCTTGACACCACCCTCGGATAATACACGAACCATATCGAGGAATATAAACCGAGGTCTCCCCGGGTACCTACATTCACCTTATCATCGTCATCCACATTCGCATTGCACATCTGTTCTGTCATTCTTTCCCGCCGGAGCCTGTACTTTTTCATTTTTATAACAATCCAAAAAACAAAATCTTATACGTATCGCACTTTTATTTATATATCATGCGCTATAAAAATACAAAGATGGAGTTTTTAAATATCGCAAAAGCTCAAAAAATATATAAGGACATATTAGAAAACTAATTTTTCCGTTTTTTCAGGATTTGGTTGGCGCTAGTTGCGTGTGTATATCGTTACTAGTGGCATTAGTCAGCGGCAGTACGGGACCAATGACAGGTCTAGCTGGTACCTACGCCCTCCTGCTGCCGCTGTACCTGGCTCACCTGGCCAAATGTAGAGCCGACTTGGACCTACAGCTGTCGGCGGTTGAAAGGATATTGACCGATACCACCGTACCACAAGAGGATTATAGAGAAGATTGTAAGTTGAATTTCATGGAGACATTAGTATTAGAGCTTCGGTAGCTTAGTGGTACGCGCTTCGGATCTCCATAGTGATTCAACATTCTGTATATACGAGGGCCGTTGAGCAAAATACAATACCTTCGAATGATGTTTACTGTAAGCGAACATTACCTTACATACTTCCCCTGCTTATTAACTACCTACCATTGGGTTTGAGAAAATTAATTACAAAAAAGCAATAAATATAAACTCAAATTGTATTTCTTGAATGGTATATAAAATTTAAGAATTTAGATGCTTAAGCTAGTCTTGTAACTAACTATATTTAGTAACTGTTTCTTCTGATATCTATTTGTAATTAATAAGTTTTTGAAAAAATTAGTCATTAGATTACCTATGTATATTAGTGTTTTTACAAACCTATGAGGTTTTTAAATGCTAATCTAATAAAATAATTTATGTACTTAAGTTTACTCAGTAACGAAATAAAAAAAAAATTCGGTAGTCCAGGTTCAAACCTTGCCATGTACCAAAAAGTTTTAACATTTTCTGAGTGCTCTCACAGGCGACGGACTTGACATAACAGCAACATTGCAATAATAATTTAGGAGATGAAAGCGTAGTAACTAGTGTGGTTCACTGATGGATTTTAAATCTAAATGTCCTTACGGTGAAGGAAAACGTCGTGAGGAATCCCGGGATTTAAACTCGATATAGCGACGGACTTTTCCACCTGTCATCTATATTATTTTTTTGTATTTAAGGGGTAGGCCTAATATCGTCAGCTAATCGTGAGTGTATATGTACCTCTGTCTACTCTTTCGGAAATATGGGCATGACGAAATTTATTTATTTTATTATTATAAAAACCAGCGGTTCAGACGACTTTCGTCTGGTCGGTGTCATGGGATTTTTTACCCTGATTTTTTTATAGTTTTGGGTACTATGAAACATTTTTCCTATATTATTCCAGGTCCAATTCCTTCGGGATGGCAGCGGAATGGGAAAATAGAATTTCAAAACGTGAATGTGCAGCACCAAGAAACATTTCCACCTGTGCTCAAAAACATAAATTTGACTGTTGAATCTGGGCAAAAGGTATTTTGCCATTTTTTTGTTAAGAATTTATCTTTTCATAATATTATTACCTAATCGATTGAAGAAAAACAACTAGACTGAATTCATATTTGTGTCAGATAAAAGAAGCATTTATCACAAATTATCTAGCCATTCAAAAGGGCTAGCATAGATTCTTACGATTCAATCATCAATAGAATAAAACTAAGAGTTAGTGAAGTTTTCAACTTCTAACTATAACGGTTTTTGAGATACAGCCTGGTGACAGACAGATAGACAGACAACGGAGTCTCAGTAATAATATCCCGTTTTACCCTTTAGGTACAAAATCCTGAAAACAGCGAAAATTCCAAGACTGTCCCTGTTAGTATATAAATTACTTGAATATTTTTGTGATTATAAATATTTTCAGATTGCAATTTGCGGCCGCAGTGGCAGCGGAAAGTCGACTCTATTACTGACATGTGTTGGCGCTACAAGGATTCAAAGTGGGCGCGTTTTGATGGACGGACAAGACATCACCACCGTCCCACTGCGTGCGTTACGTCACAGAATAGTAGTACTGCCTCAGGAGAACATCATGTTTAGTGGAACCCTTCGGGAAAACCTCGACCCGCTCGGAGTTCACACGGATGAAGAGATATGGCAGAGTTTGAAGGCAGTTGGGCTGTATGACTTTGTTCATGCGCAGCCAGCTGGGTTAGGTAATATTTACTCTTTATAATATTAGTATAGAAGTACTGCCAATGACAACAGGAAAATAGTGAAATTTTTTGGTGAATATGCAGTATTACTGCCATCTAGTATGTACACCAACTAGCAGTAAAGTTTGTCGTTTTTCATAAAGCTAAAAGTAATGTCTGTAAGTAATGTGTGTAACACCCCTAACAATGACCTGTCCTGAATATGTCGTGTTTTTAACTCTTATTATTATCGATAACTTATTCTTAGTCTATAATCTTTCTAATTTTAAATTATTTGTTCCATGAATACATTTAAAACCCAGTAGTACAACTAGTTAAACCAAGGAAAGAACTCTCACTCACTCCAGTTGAAACATTGATAAAGATTTATATAGAATAACCAGTTGAACCATGGGTAACTTTACTTATCCATAGTATAACCAGTTGGACATCGCAATTGTACCACGGGTCTGGAGCGCTATGATATCTTATCAACTTTCAAAAAGCAATTGAAATTCCTCTACTCCTCATATTCCTGAACAGTTTTCCTTTGTATTCCTATTCCTTGTCACTATCGGGAACTTTTAATTATGTAACTTAGCTGCTTATGTAGTAGTGTTGATAAGATTGTTTTTCTCTCTATTCTAGGTTAGCTGTAAGACATCTCTTGTCAGAGATTTGCCTTTTGTGCTCTTGTTATGTTTTATCTTATTTTCTGTAGTATCGCCTGTGTACTTGAGTAAAGTGTTATAAATAAGTTTTTATCATTGTTAATTGTTGTTTCCAGAGTGCGTGGTGTGCGGGTGGGCGGGCGGTCGTCGCGCGCGTGCGTGCGGCGCGCGGGCGGCGCTGCACGCGCGGGCGGCGGCGGCGCTGGTGCTGGACGAGCCGGCCGCCGCGCTGGATCCGGCGGCCGAGCGGGCACTGCTCGCCGCGCTCGCCGCCTGCGCGCCACACACCACCATACTCACGGTCGCGGTAATTACCACCTACTGTACCGGCTCGGGATTTCACTCACAAATCGCTCGTCTCTTACGAGCCGCTTGGTGGGAGAACATCCGACCAATATTCTACAATGACAGCGGTATAAAAACCCTTTTTTTTTTGTAAAATATAGTTCCACATTGTTTTTCCACCAAACAGTTCGTAAAAGGCGAACCTATTTCACTGGTGGTAGAGTGCTGTGCAGCAATTTGCCCAGGTAGGGATCTACCGCCTTACTTATTCCTACTGCCACAATGACAATGTCGTGTTCTGGTCACGAGAGTAGGGTAGCCGGTAGACCTGCACATCAGACTTAATACCCCGGCCACAGAACAGCGACGTACCTATCGTCTATACATTGTGTCTATACGGTTGTCGCTTATCATCAGGTGGGCCGTGTGCTTGTTCGCTTCCTTATTCTAATATAAAAAAATGTTTTCTTCGCCCACATCATGACCACGACAAGCTGGTCTTTTATTTATATGTCAATAGACAAAATCACATAGTTCTTTTCAGGGTAAGAGAACCATTGCCTATAGAAACCGTAGAAGGCCTATAGAAGTCGTAGCGTCGCTTTCCTGTAATCGGGGTTTTCGATCTAACGTATGAGTTTGCTGCTGTTACGGCCTTAAACTTTCGGATCAAAAAAACACAAGATCATAATAGCGCCAGAAATAGGTAATACGGTAAGCACTATACCATCGGTTGTCTTATTGGCTATGCCCCATTTAATCTAACTTTTTTTTAACTTGCTTATATTGGTAATGACCCATGATCTATAAGCCTAGACCTACACAGATAAAATAAATGGTTAAATTTTCATAATATTTATAAATATAAAATAGAAAAAAAAAACATATTTTTTTAATTTTCTAGCACCGCATTCCTTCCGTCCGTGGATACGACGCCGCCATTGTGTTAGAGGACGGCCGAGTGGTTGAACAGGGCAACATCGACAGCTTGCTCGCGGAACCCACCTCGCAGCTGACGCGCATGCTAGCCCCCATCCATCGCCCGGCGTGACCAAACATTCAAACAAACACCAAATATAAGCTCTAGGATGAGAACTGCAATAGTTTGAATATGAAACAGAGATAGACGCCTTTGACAAAACAACCAATATTAAAAACAAATCTCAAACCCGAGAGGCTGAAGAACCGTTTACAAATTTATCTAAGAATTTTAATACTTTTAAACTGTTTATTACTTTGATCAGAAGTTATTAAGGGATAATACAGTCCTATGTGGTACTCATGCTCTCAATAAGAAGACTGACTACTTATTACTTCTGCAAACAAAAACTAAGACAATCCGAAATTTAATTACACAAAAATATTTATAAAAAACTTATAAATATCCAAAATATTTGATAATTTAAAGCAAACAAATGATGTTAACGGTGTACTTTATTTTATAAAGTTGAAAGACTTTCAACGAATTCTAAGATTCGATTCCTGTCTGTCCGTATGTATTTTTAGACCTTTAGATTTGAATTATCCAATGGATTTTGATGTGGTTTTTTATATGGATAGTGTTTCAAAAGGTATTTTTATACGTATATAACATGCACCCGTGCGAAGTCAAAGCTAATCTAATTGTGTATATTTATTACAAATATAAGAATAGTGTATTCTAAATTTTATGTTTACAAATTGTACTCCTTAAAGGCATAATATAGAGTCCGAATTAATTTTGTATCTAATTTGAAATGTATATTCATCTATATTTGTGCAATAAATTAATTATGAATATACGGAACTATAATATATAGAAACTTTGAAAACTGTAGTTAAATAGTTATTTCATAAAATTATATATTTTTTATCAATTAATTTATTATCTTTATGAAATCCATTACTGTTACTCAATATCAAAACAAAGAAACCACTTTTATAAAAAAAAACCTGAGAATAGTATTTTTTGTTAAATTTGCAACTCCAAAAATATGGTAATAGTATTTTTCTTTTAATCTATACACTCTTTATAAGCAGTGTAATACGAATATAGTAAACATTTAGTGTATGTAATTTATGACATAAAAAAATTTTCATGCCCATATCGCCGAAGGGACAGACGGAGGTACATATTAGCTCCCATGATGCGACATGTGGCAAGTCCGTCGCCATGTCGGTCACAAATACAAACCCAGGCAACGTGACGTTTTTCAGATAATACAACTCGTAGAAAAAGTTGCACTACCCGGGAAGTGACGCGTCAAAATGAAAAATACACTAAAAATAACTCAAAACTGTGATTCTTATTTGCAGAAGTAATTTTATTAATATTAATTGTAATTTTATACCACCAAACGTACAGTATGATATATTTATTATTTAATAACGCTAGACATGCACTTGAATAAAATAAATAAAACAATATATATGTAATTTCATTTTGTATATCCAATAGAACAACAATCGCAAACAATTTCCTTAAAGCTTGCACCGCACACGTGTCTCCAGAGTCAACGTCACATCATAAAATTATTTACTACATAACAAATACAACACATATTACGTTGGCACGATTCATATAGTATATAAAAATATTTGTGTAAAACACAAATCATATAAAAATAGTCACTTAACTTAGGTAAATATACTTAGAGTAAATCTATGATATTGAATTCAATAAATTCACTTTCATCATCTACCGACTACCGTATGATGTGTAACCGACGGACGGGTTTTGTTAACGACGTCCACCGCACTGTACATAACCTCTAACACCCGATTCCTATATTCGAGAAACGTCTCGTTTCTATTGTACGAATCGTAACCTAAAACCGTTCGTAAAAAAAACCATTCACAGGAACTAAAGTAACGCCGCGTTACTAATAGAACTACGAATGGTTATACTTACGAATTACGGATAGTTTACTACAGGAACCGGGCATAAGTGCGTGCGAACATCACAAATCTTTGGTTAATCAAACCTTTAATGTACATATTTTTACATTTTATTTACAACAAGGCACAATGAAGCCACATACGTCGGATTTGTTACAAATTTTTTACCCGTTTTGAAATTATTTAGTTAGCCAAACATCAAGACAAAAAACATTCCATATTTCATATAACAATACAACATATATGGAAATTTTAAAACACACGTGGGTGTATTTCACACAAGGGGAATCCCCTTCAAAAATTTAAAATATTGTGCGATTTACAATAACCGTGTAAACACATATCGACATTGCACAATATAAATAGACCATAACGGTCCAAGTGGCCATACTCGAAATGGTCACAAAATGGTCTATCAGCCCCGGCCACGTATACACAGTAAACGCAAAATGTTACCCATTTTTCCCATCAACATCTATTAAATCCATTTTGGATAAAGGCGGAAAACTTTCAAATGCCGGAATGGGCATGTAGGGAAGATGCAGGCTAAATAACGACGAGACGAAAAGAAAGGAAATTATAATTGGGATTGATATTTCTACTCAAGAGAAATATATGCCGATCCATGCATCTTAGTCCGTAACAGTTTTTTTGAGAGACCAAAGGCTTGTGTGTGACTTTAAAACATTTTAATAGTGCTGCCTATGTCAAACACAACCTTATTGTCTAAGCAATAAGGTCGTCTTATCACATTAAATATTTTATTGAATAATATTACGTGGAGGATACTAGAGAGAGATCTTGACATTTTTCATACTCACTGTCTATCCCGCAAAGGACCTGGCGTAAAGATATGTACTCGTATGTATAGTATTATACTAAGGTGTCTCAGGTCAAAATAATTCGGGATTTTAATGAATTATTAGCGGATTTCCAAACGGATCTATGAACTCCGTGTTACTCCCGGTGTTTCGGGTGTTCGTGGGCGACGGTGATCCTTACAATCAGGCGACCCACTTGCCCGTTTGCCTCCTCTTCTATGAACAATATCTGCTTTATTTGATCAAGTACTTCTGTTTTTTAAAGGTAATACACGACAACATTTTGTACACTTTACAATTCATATAATGTACTATAACCTGAATCTGAAGTCCTAATGTAAATATTGAAACAATTACGACTTTAAACCTATTCGAGACAAAATTGACAATAACTATATATCAATACCTGATATATCTGACCAGTTTTGCGAACATATCGCTAAATTAGAGCAACGACTGTACTTTTATCACTTAGACTAGAAATTGAACTTGGACCTTAAAGTTACCGAAGATTTTACTAAAGTCCAATGATATATTTCTATAATATATATGATTGTTGAGAATATTTATAAATGCAGTCATACAGGATTTGAAAATGTTTTACAATACAGTGGACCCCCGATGATCCGGCCCCTGTCTAATCCGGCACCCCTTGTAATCCGACATGGTCTATTATTTATTATTGAATATTTTTTTTGCCAATCTTCGCTAATGATTGAACAAGTTACAACTTGTACGCACAACCACTATTGTGCTCGACGCGTACGGTATTTTTTTGATTCTGATTGCTAAGTTTGAATTTGAAGTTTAAAGAAGATAAAGTCGCATTACAAGGTACTCTTTTGTTAAAAAATTCTGGACTATAAGGGGTCTTAGGCAGTACTCTATAATCCGACAAATCCGATAGTCCGACATCGCCTTGCAAAACGTTTGTCGGATTACCGGGGGTCCACTGTATATAACAAAACTTACAAAACGTTATCCTGGTTTGAATCAAATTAAATACGATGTTTTAATTACGTTTCTATGAAGTATGCAAAAATACATTTATGATAAATGTTCAGTGAAAAATAAATAATATTTTTTGAATTAGACGTTTAGGTCCCGTATATTGAATTAGCTATTCAGGATACAGGATAAGAGAACAATCATAACATACCATTGAACTTTCATAGTAAAAAAACATAAATTATATATATTAAACATGTAATAATATTCGTCTGGCTATTTCGATTCAATTTTGGATTTTTTAAACTTGGTACACAGTTGAATATCTAAGAGCATTTAGAAATATATAAAAATTACGACAATTAAGGTCCAGTATTTATAGACGTGGTAACGGGCGCATCCGTACTTAACGTGCGCGATTACGGGCACATTTTTATTGGTTAGTAATTTGAAAGATGTCTTTGCTTACAAAATTTTTTTTTATCCTTTCAATCATTATCACTAAAAACAATCTACCTGATTATCAAATATCGCCATTATGTACGATCTAAATTGTACATAAATTGTATAATTTTCGTTTAACTATATATATTTGTTTATTAGTTAAAATCTTTTTGTTCGTTGTATTATTATAAAGATGACAAGAGTATGAACAGAGATAAGAATTTAATAATTAAAAAAAATAAAACAATAAGTTGAGAAATTCTTGCAATTTGTTTCATAAAATTAACAAAAACATGTTATAGGGAGATTGTAAACAAATATTTACTTTTTGTTTTGTTTTTAGTTTTTATGCAATAAACTCCAGTCACTCAGATTATTGGTGGTTGTGGATCCCAATTAGCTTTTCTAAATATCTACAAATTCTAGTAGATATTCGGAGTGATTTTAATAACATTATAAATTCGAATATAATTCTGTTTGGGTAGCGTTTTCCTGCCTAAAAACACTCGTTCTACAAAACAATGAGGGCATCAACCTAAAACACTTTAGAAATTCATATTTTTAATTACCTATTTAATTGATCACAGTTGATGACGTCACTATTTCGTCCTGAACAAACTTCAGTTTTAAATTTGGCGCGTATTAAGGGGCAAAATCTATCATTATAGTAGCTCCGAAAGATATTTGATCAAAATCAGACATCAAGAGCTAGACTCGGTCCCTACCCACTACGCCACGTGTTGTGTCGGCTCGCGCTTGACTTGTTGCGCAGCGCCGGCGCCGACCGCCACGTGCTATGTCGGCTCGCGCTTGCCGTGTTGCGTAGCGCCGGCGGCGGCCGCCGCGTGTTATGTCGGCTCGCGCTTGACTTGTTGCGCAGCGCCGGCGCCGACCGCCACGTGTTATGTCGGCTCGCGCTTGACGTGTTGCGCCGCGCCGGCGGCGGCCGCCACGCGCGCCTCGTCCGCCAGGCGCTCGGGGCTGCTCAGAATGTCCGTCGTCGTGCACAACACGCGCAGGGAGTTCAACACCGCTGACGGACAAACCGATACTACATTATTACATCTATATAAATGAACTAGCGAACGCCCGCGGCTTCACCCGCGTGGATATCGGTTACCGCTGCAAAA